>CAJQZN010041307.1:50040-75625 GCA_907164685.1 Colias eurytheme
GTAGTTTATGAGCCTATTCATTACAATCAATCAAACAAACAAACAAAGTTTTCCTCTTTATAATATTACTGTAGATAGTAAATTATTTTTTGAAAAATAAGGTCATAAAGAAGTTTCACTTCTTACGTGTGTACTCTAGTACACGCACACATTTTTTTAATCCAAATTCAATTTGATTGGCGGCCAGTGGTGATATAAATTCTAAAAGGAGATTTTATTTAAAATTTAAGTTACCATTTTATAATATTGTTATTTATATATATAATATTTTTTAACAGATTATATATATTTTTTGGCGCCAAATACAAATTGAATTTTGATACTTACCTACATTTTGTATAATTAATGAAATGCTTTATACATTTCGTAATGACATGCGGATTGAATTGATAGATACAAAATTAAATGGCATTAGGGCTGCAGAACTTAATTAATTTGATGAATATACTTAATTTGATTTTTTCTTACTATTATTAGTACAATAAGGTTAAACTATTTTAATTTTACTGAGTCACATGTATGAAATTTTGACATTTCTTTAAATTATGTAAAAGACCACCCGGTATCTCTGAGTTCGCCTATGACTATGACATTTGGAATGAAAGCGTGGTATTAAATTTCCTTATAATAAAACTTCCTTACTTCTATTTTGATGAAAGTTTCAGCACCGTCCAGGATAAGAACGTTAATTAAAATGGCGGCAACATGTAGCCGAGTCTCAAGACCGCAAATATACCGGTGTAATCGCTAAGACATTAGCTCTCTTAGTAAATAAGCCAACCAGACCTCATTTTAAATTGCATTGTATTTCTAAAATGTACGGGAAATTTAATTTTATATAACTTGTTATTTATATTATTAATACGTTACTTAGATTTTCTGATTTTCTCCTGCTGAATTAAATAGAATTGAAAGGTCATAATTAATGGCTTTTCGATAACAGTTTAAAATCTCTACTGTTAATTAATATTCACCTATCTGTAATCTGGCAATTTAAAAATAAATAAAAATCCAAATTGGTTGTGACCTGCAATGGCATAAGTACTTGATCCCACCGAACCAAGTACTTATAAACGTTGCTCATTGTCATTTTGCCGATTATTATGCGAATAAACTGAAAAGTGAAGACAGATGTACATTCCATATGATGCTTTACCAAATAAACATAACTTTTCAACCATTATACTTACCCCCATATCTCAAATATGAATAAACTTACTTAGCAAATATACAAACAACAGTGTACTCTAACTATGAAGATTATCATTGTTTGACTACAGTGAAGTACAAACGCACAAGCAATCAGATTATAATTAGTCGCATGAGGGGAGACGTAACTGCATTGCGTCCCATACTGTATTAGGTACTCTGATTGATTTGTCCGCTCATAATTCACTAACGTTTATTTTAAATGTATATAATAACTAGCTTTGCCCCGCGTATTTACCCGCATTGCTCCGCTCCTGTTGGTCTTAGCATGATGATATCCTATAACCTAAAGACTTACTTCTTCGATAAATTGGCTATCTAACACTGAAAGAATTTTCAACCAAACAATCTCTTCAGCTTTATAAATATTAGTAAAGATAATCAATAGCTGAGGAATAAGGTTTATAACGAACTAAAGCATTATTGAATATCCTTACAATTTCTCAGCTTCTTTGTGTTTGTTAGCTTATCTATCAGTTAAAATAGTGTATGAAAATAAAGTACTAAATAAACAATCAGAAGCATTTCAGCATGATCAGCAAGGTGAAACCGGCCCTGAATGTAGTGCCCGGTCTATGTCACCCGGCTTGAAAAGAGATAAAGCATCTAACATTTTGATCCACTATGAATATAACAACTCTCTGTACAACAAACACAAATATAGTAAGCGATACAACCCTCAAATTTAATAATAATATCGCGATTAATCATAAAAAGCAAATATTTGAGTTCGACTGAAATGCTAACAAGAAAGTTTAATAATAGACTACAAAATGCTTACCCACTCTACTGATAAAACAGTAACTTATTAGTTATTAATAACAAAATCTCATAGATCAAAATATCTATGAAACTAAACGCTGCTATGAATATAACATAGAAAACTCTACTCTAAAGTAATACGTTAAATTATCATCATCACTACATAGTATAAAACAAAGTCGCTTTCTCTGTCCCTATGTCCCTATGTATGCTTAAATTTTTAAAACTACGCAACGAATTTTGATGCGGTTTTTTTTAATATATAGATTGATTCAAGAGGAAGGTTTTAGTATATAATTTATTATGTTTTAGAAAAAGCGACGAAGCGGCGGGCGGAAAGCTAGTTATAAAATATATTTACAAAGCATTTTGTAATTAAATTATTTTGGATTACATTAAAAAATCTCATAGAAAAGCTATTTCATCCGTCATCAGTATGAAAAGCATTAAATTTGTCAAAAATCGTTTTGCGTATTGTGTATTCATATACTTAATTAACTATAGTTTTTTAAAAATAAAATTAATTTAATACGGTCGAATAATTGTGTATTTTTTCACCCTGAGTTCATACGTCCACCTCTTATTATAAAACAATCTATCCTATAGACATATGAAAACGGCAAAAAAACTCATATAAAAATTCTCGTCTCTCAGCAGCCCTGTGAAACCAACCTGTCCGATATTCAGGCCACATCCAAGGGTCAAATAAATAGAATGAAAAGCTATGACAGCTAGCCGATATTCATTTGTGTCAAGACATACGAACCAATTCCAAGTTTTCAAGCTTTATTTGTTAATGAATTTCACGTATAAAATAAATTTAATTTTAAAGTTTAATGGAAATGTCTGAAGCCTAAATTAAAGTTGATTTCTTTCGTATGTGGGTACGTAAGTTTCTAATTTATGTTTCCTGAAATATAATGGAAGCTTAACAGTAGTCATTGCATTATGTTGATACTAAAATTAAAATATTACAAAGCCATAAAAACTGAAAAATAAATATATTTTACTTAAAATTTCATTAATAAAAAGCCAATGAAAACACGACAAATAAAGATTATGTAGGTATTAAAATTATTACAAGGCTTTAAAAAAACTAAAATTACCTCAATAAAAAAAAACCGAATGTCACAGAAATTTTAATGATAATACATTACAAACAAAAAAGATAAATCTCCACTACGTAACATACAACAAATAGTATTTAAATGTTCCGCAAAATTGAACTCTCAGTTTTAAAACCAGAGCACAGGATTCAAATAGAATGCTCTATATTACCGTAATGTGCATATTTTGTGCAACAAACGCTTTATTTTGGTATTGTCCCATTTTACAATACCATGGCGCAGTTTCCTTTATACAAAAAGTTACATATACGTACCTACATTTATTATGGTAAATTGTAACTGTTGAGCTTTCACTGATGCATGTACATTTTTTTTTCATTCACAAATCGCAACCTATGGAAATTAAAATTAATAATATAGTTCATTTTTATTTAAGCAGGTATAATTTTATTTAAGTTCTATTTTTAGGAACTAAATCAATTAATTTATTTTTGATGCATTTTTAATTCATTTCCTATTAGTGGTAACATTATAACAATACCAATTGTGTAACCTTTGAAATATATTTAAAGTCCATTATAATTTAACGAACAACGGAAGTTTAAATATTTGAACGTACACGCAATCATTACCTCTTCGTATTAAAATTACGCTCATAATAAATTAAAATTAGGATAAACAATAAAGCAACGACCCGCTGACTTAAATTAACCCCCTTTCATTTATTCGAAACATTCACTTCCTAATTAAAACACTAAAAAGCTCACCTTTTCAATACAAAAACCCAAACATAAAACCGACATGAGAACTTTTTCCTCGATTTTTTAAACTTACATTCGTATTTTTCACGAGAGCAGGTCATACATAAATTGAACGAGTGAAACGGGCCTTGACTGATACAAACGTAAAGTGCCAATAGAATAGTGATGTTAAAATTGTAACCCTTCAAAAAGCCGTCGTTGGCTCGTAAAATTCTGTCTTGCACACGGCGACTGGAGCTGCGATATTCATAAATATTTGTATTGCATGTTCCTGTAAATCGTGAGTTTCACGTCGTGGCGGAGTTGCATGAAATTTAAATAACGTGCCGTTATGATTAAAAATGTCTTAATTGGGTATTACACATGAAGTATTGTGGTAGTCGGGTTTTAGATTTTTACCTATTTAAAATTGTAACATACGTCTGCACTGCGCAGTACATTTCAGGCGGTTTGGAGAAGAGTAGGCGCCCGCCGTTTAGTCGCATCTCGTGTGCCGACACCTCTCGACCTTACCGCTGTTCCACAACAACATAATATGTGACTGTGATATATATTGTGAGCAATGATTAAGGAAACATATCAAGGGTTGCTCTTGAGTTTCGTTTCTATATCCTTCTGCTGTCAACTGACTGAAACTATGGCGAAGAGCGCGAGCCGGTATATAGGTAAGTTGGCTGCAATTTACTGTTTAAGTTCAATGCCAAACTGACGTTCTAATTGCATTTTAATGTTCCCTAGTTTACCGCGGCACCCTTTTGTCGAATGTAATAAACTTTCTCGTGATATCTTGATGAGACCTTTATCTATTTATGACGACTCTCAACGCAATTTAGAGACTTTTAAAGTTACGAAGTTTGTTAACTTTATACGTAAATATCATTATTTTAAATATTATGAAAGGTCAGAGGTAACTTAACAGGATCAATGTATTTTGTAAATAGGTATGGGAATGTTGAATCAATCATTACATTGTATCTTATAAAAATAAAGTAATTATTTTGATATATTAAAAATTTAATAGTTCATTATTTATTTGGTGAACTTTAAAAATTGTTAAAAGTTTATTGGAAGATTAATAATTAATCATTACAATTATTCTATGCATTTTATTAAAATTTAAATGGTTGATATTTAGGTGTCTTAAAAGTACTTACATGGTGGAGGGCGTACGAGAAATATAAAACATAATAAAAATTGAAAACGTTTTCACAATATTATACAGTTATATTGTATACGTAGTATATTATTATTAGTCTGTGGTATTATGTAGATTTTATTCGCAATTACTAAAAAGATATCCCAAGAAAAATGTAAAGGCACCATAGTTCCTAAAGCTTTTCAATTTAAAAACAAACGTTTTCTTAAACAGAATAGCTAAAATATTGCAAAGATTTTATAAAAAGTTCATAGTTACATTAATATTTTAGTGCAAAATTGAGTCAGTAACGTGATAGCCAACGTAAATTTTAAATATTACTCTATCTTTCAGAAATAGCTCCGACAAAATAATGGCCGAATGAAATATTGTATTTTATTGTAAGTTCTAAACTTTTGTAATTAAAATAAGACGCTTAATTATTATAAAAGTTACTTGTAGTGTCGATAACTCATATATTAATTAGGTCACAGGTGTTGGGTATAGTTATGCATAGCTCTTCACAATCGACTTTAGAAGTAGGTTCATTATTCATATGATAGCTAGTCTTCCTAACCGCTGACATACTTAAAAATATTAAGACATTATATGACGTCACATTTTCTAAGAATCTCAACCCTAAATAAAATAAATAAAGGAAATTTTAAAAGTGCACCACTGATTCGATACCGCTCAATCTAATAAATACTAATGCGATATTGTTATATACTTCTGTGAGAATGTTTCCAATAAAAAATGTAGTTTCAATTTCCCGGAAGGTTGATATCAAACAGTTAGATTTATATTTAATTTGCTTTGATATAAAATAGGTCACGTATCGTGATCGCTGCACCCTCGCAGTTCAAATGAACCCAGTCAATTAATTGTTGAAGATTTTTAATATCCTTTTATGTGTTATAAATAAAATAAAAAATTACATCATCCCGTCAAAATTAAAAATGAAGTTCCGTTTCTTTCATCATAAAATTGCTTGCTTATTTCTTCAACGCTTTTAAATGTTAATTATAAAATATAAAAGATGTTTAAAGTGGTACATATATCGTTTAAGCAAGATGCTTCATAAAAGATATTTTAATCATTTTTTTATGTAGCCGTTTACAATATTTAATAAAGCTAAAATTATCTCCCATTCCCATAAAATATACGATATGAAGAGCAAAACTAGACGTAGGATATATTATTTGTATAAATTTTCAACAAGATAAAGCTGAGCTCGGAATGGAGTTACAAAATCTCTGTGGACGATAAATTGGTTTACAAACAATACAAATAAAATCTTTAACAAAAGGGTTTATTACGTACCAATATTGGTCGGAATTGAGTTTGTATAACATTATTTATTGACAATCATTGTACTCGTATGGGAACACGATAAATACAGGTTACAGTATGAGTAGTAATTAAGGGTTTAATTTGAAATATTCCTTTTTAATACAGACTAAATGATTCGTTAATTCCGTCACTTAATTTTATTGCGGTTTTTAACTGCGACCCGCATAGAACCACGAATAATTAATCAATGATTTTGTGTTCGCTGAATGTTGAAATTGAACGGGCGCATTATGTTTATAGGAAAATAGTTGGAGGAGTTACGAGCAAGTTATTAACAATAGTCCGGGATGAGAGAAGCAAGGGTTTAGCTTTAGTTATCTATGTTTTAGTTTGGGTTCACTAATTCCGGAATTTGCTTTAATTTCTGCTAAGTACGTAGGTACTGAAACATCGATGTTTTTATTTATTAGATACGCACAAGTTTCCTTTTGATTTTTCTTCCAGAAAACGAACCCAATTGATTAATGAAAGAACAATGAGAGATTACGTTAATTTAATTTGAAGATGCGTATTTATTGTTGCAAACATCAAAGTGGAAAGCTTTTTACAAGCTTAATTGACTTTCCTGGTTTGATTTTGTTGGGCCAATCTTGGGAGTAGTATTTGACCCACTTCCCGTATTCGATTGAACTGAAATTGTTTGTCCATATGTAGCTTCAATGTGTTATTGTGGTGACAAAATTTGTACATATAATACCTAGACACAAATTGGCTAAGGTAACCTTTCTCACCTTTTTTTTTATGAAATGTTACGGATGTAGTTAGTCCGTTTACAAATTTTATTCTGCTTTATCTGTGTTCAACTATTTATGATTTTCATCCAGTAAACAGCCCTTTTTTCGCCAATAACAGTAAATAGCCCTTTTTTTCTTTCTACATACATTAAATATTACTTATTCCGATTGTTTACTTTATACAAGAAACAAGTGTACTAATAATAATTATAAGTTTAATAGCAAACCTAAGATAGAAAGTGAAAAATTCTCACTCATTGCTGTAATTAACTGCGCTTGAAATACTTTAAAAATATCCTAAGAGCTCTCATGAATGTGTAAGTTTTAATTTATTAACAACCTGACTAAAACATACCTATGACATTAGTCATGTCCTACAATTCTAAACTATTACATGATTATATTTAACCTTGATGAGACATTGTTTAATTTTTTATGTGTTCATTAGGTTCATTACGATAAAATGCTTTTCAACGAAGTAAATATTAAGTTCGTGTTTTAAACAAGTTGTAATAAAATGTAGGTAAGTATTTTCTGCTTTCAATGAAAACAGTGTTTAAAAAAATATAATTTATTTATTATTAAGAATTTTCTTGGAAAAAATAAGGATTGTGGGTTGGGTTTGAAATAATATTTATCGACGTTATGTCATAACAAAATACATGATTTGTTTGTATAATATCCGAGAACTTCTTTAAGTTTTGTGATTCAATCCGATGCTCTCAATATGCCAATTCAACAGTTCCACTCAACCAGACTTTCAGAGAAATATTTTACTTTTATTTAGCCAGATTCTTATCCTATTGTTTCATGTAAAATTTCGCGATGTTAGAACGCAAACTTGGCTCCTTTACTTATGCATGCTTATTTTTAGTCAAACCGTGCAAAATATGGTAAAAACTGCTGGGTAAATTATCATTTAGTATTAATAATGTTCTATATAATGTAACAAAGAGAATTAATAATGAAAATTAAGTATTTAAAAGCGTCCTATTTATAAAATATGTAGCGAAAGAGGTTATATCAAGAGTAATTAAGGTCCTTTGAACTGTAAAGAATGTTTAATTACATTCAAGTAGCTTGCTAATTTTATTGTAAAAGAAATGCATAAAGAATTTTCTACATAGTTCATAGTTAATTGCAATTTCTTTAGTACTAATGTAATGGTTTTATACAATTGTTAGGTACAAATAATTTTGAAGATTACAAATTCTTATTCACTTTATTTTATTTTAATGCAGTCGAAGAATATAATACATATTATGATGAAGAGCATTTTCTTTTGCTTTGCATTCAGATATTTTTGGCAACAATAAATAATATTAAACTATCTTCAATAGGCCAAAAATGACAAATTAAAATGTTTTTTGAATTGTTAACTCTACATTTTTTAAGCTATTGCATAGCTTCTATCACGGGCCTTGAGCGCGGGGACCGAATCCAGAAATTGCGTAACGAAAAACCTCACGCTCCCCACTCCGACGGGCGCGGAGGTGTGGCTTGAAGGCATAGCATGCAATAGCTTTACCGCGGCAGTCCCCGAGTGCCACACGTCTTTTTAGGGTTCCGTAGCCAAAATGGCAAAAACGGAACCCTTATAGTTTCGTCATGTCCGTCTGTCCGTCTGTCCGTCTGTCCGTCTGTCACAGCCGATTTACTCGGAAACTATAAGTACTACAGTGATGAAATTTGATGGGAATATGTGTTGTATGAACCGCTACAAAAATATGACACTAAATAGTAAAAAAAAGAATTGGGGGTGGGGCCCCCCATACATGTAACTGAGGGATGAAATTTTTTTTTTTCGATGTACATACCCGTGTGGGGTATCAATGGAAAGGTCTTTTAAAATGATATAAAGTTTTCTAAAAAACATTTTTCTTAAAGTGAACGGTTTTTGAGATATCAGCTCTCAAAGTCGTAAAAAGTATGTCCCCCCCCCTCTATTTTTATAACTACGGGGTATAAAATTCTAAAAAAAATAGAGGTGATGCATGCTAATTAACTCTTTCAACGATTTTTGGTTTGATCAAAGTATCTCTTATAGTTTTTGAGATAGGTTGATTTAACTGTAATTTATTATATTTGCTGCTACGGAACCCTTTGTGCGCGAGCCCGACTCGCACTTGGCCGGTTTTATTTTAATTATCACACTATTCACTACATCAAAATTAAATTGTACGATAAAATTTACCCTTGTAAATTTAATATTAATAAATAGTATTAAACGTATAAAACATAGCAGCCACAACCCAAACTCTGCTTAGTTTGTAACTACACAACATTGTTTGAAATTGTCCGGAATATTAAATACATTAACAGAGCTTTAAAGCGAGAATTTTTAGCGTTGTTAATAAACTAAATGTAGCGTACACAACAATCAAAATTACAGCTCTTTTCTTTATTTAGACGGGGATTTAGTAAATTTGCACGTACCATTTCCTCATTTTATATTCGTTCGTATATTCCGAGCGCTTTAAAGCCTTTTATGCTGGAGTTTTAAGACCTCGTATAGGTGATAGAATATTAAATGAATGTCATTAACATCCTATCTGGATAAATAATAAAGATATATACTATGCTCAATATTATTATTAATATGAAAATACGTTCGCAGTTTTCTTGATTTGTCCTTCGATTTAAATGCATAGCTGCAATTGATTGATGAGTATGCACAGAATGGGTGCTATTTTAAAATATTACTTACAATGCAAAATGTATGTATAAATACAAGGTATGTGTAATGTGTATATAATTTTTTTTTTTAATATTGTGCAGGATATAGGCAACTTTTTATGGAAGATCCGAGAGCCAATTATTATTGTATAGAAAATAAGCTGTATATACACGCTAAAGGCGGTTTTTATGGATCTATTCACAGCAATTCATATTGTCTGTTTTTTGAGAATGAAATATATTTTCAGAGCGGATGTTCTTGGACATATGGCTTATCTCAGTGAAGTAAATAAAGGGAATATTCGAAACGTTTTGTTGTATCTGTATTTTGTTGTATCTGTATTTTGAGAAAATATTTTTGGACGTTGACTACATATAAGTGTGAAAAGTGAAAGAAACGTGAATATTTTTAATTTCTTTAAGTTTTTTTTTATTGTAATATTATTTAACTTGGAGTATTTTAACGAATTTGTTATGCTTATTAAATTTTAATGTTTGCAATTAAATTCAGAAAAAAGACTTAATACCTAACTACTATGACTACTATGAAATGATATAAGTTCTACAGATTTAAATTCACCATATAATAAAAGATTATACGCCAATGCGAGAAAATTAAACCGATTTTAATAAATCGCTATAATCGTTGTAAATGGCTGACCCATCTAACCATAAATTCCACTAAAGATTATGAGATTTGCATTAAAAATGCTTTTAGTTTTTATTAGCTTACTTTAGATGTTTTGCATCATAAGCTTTTATTGCTGATTAATCCTTTTTATTCGTGTCTATAAATTCAACTCATGTTAAATTATTTTAGGATTAACAAATCACCATTGTATCTATTACGAAGAGGTAACTAAGTTGTTCATCCCGATTTTTATCTAAAATTATCTCATACTTGCAGAATTATATCGGTCTACATAATATTAAGTTATTCCTATTACTAGCTTTTTTCCCTTCCTAATTTTACGTGTGCAAGACTGTCTTTTGAATTAGATGAAATGAAACACACTATCATAATATCTTAACTTGAAACCATCAAACCAATAACCTTAGTTTAGCGTTCAATTATCTGATAAAAGTTAAAACATGTGCAATGTGCATACCTTCCTTTCATAATATAGTATTGAAAATAAATTTCAATAAAAGCCCAGTTTCATAAGCGCATTGACTAAGAGAAGACCATCGAGTATGATAATTTAATATCTGTTATCAAAAGAATCTTCGAAACGCTTCATATAAAATGTTCTTGATTTTAAAGGCTACGCTTTTCAAAACGGAAGACAATATCCAGACTTCGGATTGGCATGCTACCGTTTGCATCGAAATTGAAGTACTCGTCGACTTTATATTGTTTGAAATCTGCAATATAGCTGCATAATAAAATAGTCCTTTTAGACATCAAAGGTTGACTTAATATAATGTATCTCCCAAGCTCTATTAATACTTTTAATTAAAATGTTATAATATATACACTAGCCGCTTGCCCCGGCTTTTTCCAGTTTGACCTGGAATAAAAAATGAGTCTATGTTCCTCTGAAAAGCGATGTAGATTTATAATGGTAAAAAATGATAGAGTACTTTTTGA
The DNA here is from genome assembly GCA_907164685.1 of Colias eurytheme. NCBI lineage: Eukaryota > Metazoa > Arthropoda > Insecta > Lepidoptera > Pieridae > Colias > Colias eurytheme. The sequence continues at coordinate 61,329 of CAJQZN010041307.1, forward strand.
TCGTAACGTAATTTTTCTTCTTTATAATATTAGTATAGACTAACTAAGAGCCTAACAATGGAATCGACTCGCATTTTATATATACGGAGAGAGAAAGAGAGTTTATCGTGAGCATTAAGCTGTCAGTTCTGCGCCTGATTTCTCTCCGGTTGTATAGGTTTTCCGTCCCATCAAACAATGAAAATGATGGAATATACGGAGCCCACTTCAGTTTGCGCGCGTTTCACTAGTTGCAAACCAGATTGACCGCGATGAACAAAATTCGGTCATAAGGACTGTCCTTATGACCGAAGTCATATTTTTTTAGCAAATTTCATGCGAGCGAAGTCTAGAAGATATTATTAAAATAAAGAAACTTGAAACTGATTATAAAATGAAAATTTAAAATTTTCTTACATACAAGAGAACTTAGAACGGAATTACTCCCTAATTGTCTGTTATTAGCGAGCAAAAACTTTATAACAACTATAACTATTTTCATATAAACTCAAGGAAATCTTGGCCTTACATTTTCCTAATGAATCCACAACATACATATACGTTAAGAATGTTTTTTAAAGAAACGCTGGCTGATTTCACATAACGCAGCGTAGACACCTATTCATCATTCTAGAATGGGCCCACCCGTGGCAGTTTTCATAAAACTTTAATTAACTCATACGGCGGATCTCTAGCCCCTAGCACATACATTTATACTTTATTACAACACCTCTAATTTACAAGAGATAGATATACAATATGACGATGAACGATTCAACAACGGTCAACGAGTCAAACATTTTTGATAATCCACTATTTGATTAGAACTTTTTTTGGTAAGAAAACCATTTACTATATCAGGCTTTAAAATTGACCGCAACCAAGAAAATGCAACTTCAACGTATAGCCGATATTTAATTAAATCAAAACTGTAGCGAAATACTATTAAATAAGGTCTTGTTGACGAAATACTAGTATAATATTAGGCCGAATAGTTTATTTCATGGGATCTGTTATGTAATACATTATTTTAAAGCATGCGATTTATATTCTTGACTGTGATGTATTTTTCTAGTAATTAGAACCTTATACTGCTTATTTATGTACTAAATAATGAAACAGTTAGTTTATTTCTAATTTAAAAATTATAAAAACAAAATTTAAACTCATCTTTAACAATCTTATGTTCCAAAATTCTGATAGCGTATCTAATAATTTAAACACACATCAAAGTTCTGGGTTTGCAAACAAACAGACAAACAATGTACATTGTACATCCACATAATGAAGTCTAAACAAAACTTACTGAAAACGAAACTCCGCCCATACAATTCTTAACCTTGTTACAACATCTCTTGGAATTTATTCAATACTAGCTGTTCCCCGCGGTTACACCCGCATTGCTCTGCTCCTGTGGGTCTAAGCGTGATGATATATAGCCTATAGCCTTCCTCGATAAATGAGCTATCTAACACCGAAATAATTTTTCAAATCGGACCAGTAGTTGCCGAGATTAGCGCGTTCAAACGAACAAACAAACTCTTCAGCTTTATAATATTAGTATAGATAAGCATAACTGCATAATTTTAAACTTATCTGAAGAAATGAGGGAACATGTAGAGCCAGTTTATTGCAGTAGCTACTTGAATGTGCATCTTCTTACTAGTATCCTGAAAATATAAGCATGGTATAGATATGTAACAAACATATTAACAAATAATTACTACATAAACTGCAAATCTAGGTAATATTTCATCAAGCTAATAATTTAAAGAACAGAAAAGAGTAGAAATTGAAAAAATAAACGATAAACGGTTACTAAAAACTTAAAGGTAATAAGTAGTACTTACTGCTCATAATATCAGCTTTTTAATCAATGCGTATATGTAATATTAGTGGTAATAATAACAAACATAAGTAAACATCACTTCAGGGATTTGTAATACAGGTTTTCATAAGACCATTCGTCGTTATTATTTGGTGCTAAGTCTATCCATTTTCTTAGCGTGAGAGGTTTACATTATTTACGACGTATAAAAGAAAACCTTGATACTCTGATCAACGCTCTCTTATACAGAAAACAAAAGATGTGATTTTACTACAAATTCAATCATAATATTATGTTCGATCCGTCTCTGATTGAAATACAGTGAAATACGGTAAGAAAAAACCTTGTAACCTTTGCAGTTCGCACAAAAACATATTTCCTAACAAAAATAGTCAAAAACAAATTCCAGACAAAAATAACAATATAAACGTACATTTTATTATCAATCCACAAAAAAAGTTACATGTTTAGTTTATTTATTTGAGTATCACCACGTTTCTATAATATAAAATATGATGATAATGCATGTCGGACATAGTATCTATAATACATGACAAAGCTGTAACATAATAATATCATACATCTATTAAATGAATATATTTTAAATCAAGTACAAATTAATATCTGAAGCTTTAAAGAAAAATGCATCTGCTATTGAAATATTATAATGTACATAAAAAAATTCTTACTGTAACATTAGATGATACATTATTTTTTGTAGCGTAGACACTGTTTTATGCACCAATGTTATAAAATAGACACTAAGCGAACAGCATCGAAGCATCATTATAGAAATTCCTATAGTAGAGATATTAATATTTCCTGAAAACCAATTTCCATCACAAATTAATGCGCTATACATGCATTATATTCAGTGCTGATGAAAATAGCATCTACTAACAACCTGTGTAACAATCATAAGTATTTTCCCACAGTTCCGTACATATTATGGACTTATTGAAGTGAAACTTCTTTATCGGGGTTGGAAAAAAAAATAGTGTAACATTTTTTCGTTACGCGTGACATTTTTCCGTTACGCGCCATAGTCAATAATTTTTTGAAAAATAAGGTCATAAAGGTGTTTCACTTCTTACGTGTGTACACGCACAATTTTTTTTTAAGTTAATCCAACGAATTAATTGTTTAAAAATATACTACAGAACCATAATTGATAACCTTATCAGAATTTTAATTAGAGTTGGAGTCTATTTTACCTACCGTAGTAGCTTAAGAATAGCTTGTATTAAAATCTAAGTAGTTACTAACAGATTTATTTCACTGCATTCGCAAGTTTTGAAAATCCACGTTCATATCAATTTGGTAAATATATGACTTTGACCTACAAACATTACATACGATCTCTAGTATATTTTTATTCAAAATAAGTTCTAGTGTTCAACTCAAGAGCAGTTTTAAGTTTGGTTGAGGTACAATTTTAATGAGCAATGTTATATTCGAAAAGATGCTAAAAGCTTTGCCTTAGGTACTAATGGAATACTGGCATTCACGCGAAACATAACATAACAACACTCACGTAGATGTAGACAAAGATATACATTATACATACATAGTATAAGTGTTGCTATGTTTCATGTTTTGTATTAAGTCACTTATTTCAGAGATTGCCGCCTATACTCTTATAAAAGACTGAGTGGAATTTTAAGCACAAAGTTGAAATATTGCTCTGAAAAAAGACATGTAAATTACTATATTGTATCATAGTACTTTACCTACATCTATACTTACAAATACAATATAATAATATAATAGAGCTGAAGAGTTTGTTGTTTGTTTGAACGCGCTAATCTCAAGAACTACTGGTCCGATTTGAAAAATTCTTTCGGTGCTAGATAGCCCATTTATCGAGGAAGGCTATAGACTTTATCATCACGCTAAGATCAATAGGAGCGGAGCGGGGCATAGCTAGTAAAAAATATGATGGAAAGGAATGAATTAGTCACACAGAAAAGCGAACTAGGAATAGAATATTCCTGTTAAAATGTGGAATAACACCTCTTAGCGATAGCCTGCAGTGCATGACGAAATTTTGGTTAAAGCCGGTTTGAAATGGATATAGTTTTTTCGTGTTCTAATATGTTAAATTGAAATAAAACTTCCTATTAAACTTAACATAATATGTATAATTATATTTTTATTCTATTTAATCAATGCAAAAGACAGGGTATAATTATCTTAGGTCTCATTTCAAGGTATTGTTATAATGTCTTAACGAATAAAGTCTTAGTTCTTACCTGAGATCATTCAAAATATTTACGCCATTTTAAAACTTTATCTACTTTTATTTACTTTTAAGTAATAACGCAGTTTGAGAGCTTCAAACTTGACTTGCATTTATGTTACCTACTTAAAATAAGTTACTCGCAGTAACTTATTTTATTTATCTAATTACTTTAAGCTGCTTAAACTTTACGAGATCTTACGGAAATGTACATTTTAATTAATTAACCTGCTTCTACGTTCATTCTAAAATACATTTTGTATTTTTCGTTGTAGTGCAAAATTTTTGCAAAACATTGCAATATTTTAGTCGGATTTACATCATAGAAAAGTTATTGCCTATAAATCATTGCATAGGCACTCTTAAAATATCGGAAACAAGACGGAATGTTCCAGAGGTTCAACTTTAACCTACATACGAGGTTTACGGCGATAAACTTTTGCCCTCAAATACAGGACGGTCACAAATCCTGCCCTTGTCTTTCACACATTTACCTGAGCAATTCAGGTCTGGACTATTTGAAATAGGTACCTATATTGTTACGAAAATATGTTGTACATGTTATCATTTATACTATACTAGCGGTCCGCCCCGGCTTCGCCCGTGGTACATGTTTACGTTTTCTCTACATAAAAACCATCCTCGTACTTCCAGGAATATAATAAAAAAAGAATTATCGAAATCGGTTCAGCCGTTTTCGAGTTATGCGCTTACCAACACATTTTGCGATTCATTTTTATATATAAGATTGAATAAAAAGTAGTGTACTATATCATGGAAACTGCGTAAAGCATATGATTAGAAATAAACAAGAAATAGCGTAATTAACTGAGAACTTATTGGATACCTACTCTACATTAAATAAATAAATAAATCGTTTATTTTCCACCATAATTTGCTACATACTTTTGCTACATTGACCTAGCATTAAAATGCAATTTGATTTTTTTTCATTGCAATAAGTAACCTTGCGAAAGAACTAAAGCATAAACATTACTGTCTAAATGTCGGGGTACGTTTTATTTTACAATAAGTATAGCCTTCGTATTTGTTTTCAACAGAAGCTTTTTCAAAGTACCCAGTAAACAGTGCCTCTACTCGCTAAGCTAAGGTTTCAGCAGTTAGCAAGGCCAGTGCAAAGGCAAACTGCATTCAACTAGCTGTTCGAAGACAAATAACCACAATTCAAGTAGAACATTCCAGTCAAACTGTAACAACTTTTACGCGAAGTCCATAGTTTACAAGCCGCTGTGGGTTCTGTTTACTAATGCATGGATCGGTCCCAAGCCTTCGTTAATTATGACATTGCTTGTGCCGGAAAATTACGTATTTAATGAATTAATTCGCTATAATTCGTGTCGGCGAAAATTTGTATGTTTACCTCATAATACCATAAATAAAAATTTGTACGGATTTTTGCAGTTTTATTTAGTGATAAATTTTGGAATTTCGTTGGGAATATCGTTGTTAACGGATGATATGATTTATAAGAATAATTCTGTGCCTCCAGTGAATAAGGGAATAACTCAAAAACAGCACTTTTCAGGAGAGACAAAAAACTATATATCAATACTAAATCTTTATTAATTCAAAATTTTAAGCTTGTATGGGTAAGATATGATGTTAGACTATATTTTTACATATGAACACATATTGTAACAACCCCATAAATATACTTTTTTCGTGTTTTTTCGTAGTTGTGGCCTTATGAACGAGTACTTCATGGAATAACTCAATGTATTCACATAACTTTTTTTTTACTCTTTGCAATATAACGACTTATGCCCTTATGCACTATGTTCATAATCGCACAACACGACTTATATTATTGCCAGTTTTGGTTTTATAGAAATGGTGTGACTTATTATGCTTGAAATTTGTGTACTTTATGACTCAATTGAGGCATTTTAGTGGAAAAACTATGCACGTAGCTTGAAAAACGAATGAAATCAACGGGTTTTTTTATCGTTATTAGATAATAAAAACAAAACAACATTTAGGTATTTATGCATTTAACCCTAGAAGTCCAATCTACGTAAATTTGACGTATGAACTCTTCTATATTTACCATCGAATCGCTGCAAAATCCAGAACCAACTTATTAGCCGTCGAGACCTAGCAGTACATAGTTGGCTCATCCAGGTAAATTCCACCATTTGGTTGTAAAGAGGATGTTGTGCGTCATTTTGACGTATAATTGGGCTTTTCGTAACTTTTAAAATTGTTTCAAATTTTTATTTTGTGATTTATTTGAATAATTTTTTTCCAAGTCACGTTTCACATGATATCTATAGATACTATAGATTGAGTATAAAATGTGATCCAGACAACTTTTATACTAGGACGAAAAACCTTCAATTTTAGTAAATGACGATTATTGTCCTCCGCTGGATTTGGACTTCAAGCAAAGGGATTGGGTAGCTGAAGATGTTGTCCGGAGTAAAACCGAATATGTTATGGGGTTTTGTTACCCATGTATAATGAAAGTCGTAGATTGTAAAATAAACCTTTAAAGCTTCACGCGTCCTACGTACATTATTTGCTCGTAACTAAATCAGTATGTTATAGTAGGACGCGTGAGAGATTAATCGATCTTTCAATAATACAGTACTATGTTGTTAATGCTATACAATGTTTCACCAGTCACCACAATGAGTCTAGTCTGTACAGGTTAGCAGGAGACAATCATTGAGTATTGGTATTAAATACGTATCAACTGCGTATCGCGTTTTGCGTATTAACTATTGTCCTAGTGAAAATTAATCGTCGAATCAATTTTAAATTCGATCAAGTGCGTTCCGTTTCGGAACGCCACAGATAATAAAATATAGATAATAAAAGTGGCAACGCCACAATGTCATGGTGGTACACATTGAGGATACAAGCACTATAAAGAGAGAAGATAAGCCCGAAAACTATATTCCTGTATGTTCAGTTAATACAGGAAAAGTTATAGGTGGTCAGTGGCGATATTTTACGGCATGATATAGAATTTTAACAATTTCTATATCATATAATATCAAAATAATGTAGATAAATAAAGAAAATACAATGAACCGCAAAGATTTTATGAAAAAATTGCCTTGGATGCAAATACGACTTGTGGCACGCACTTTGAAGAGACTCTACGTGACAAAAGCCCAATTTTTTCAAAATATGTGGTACCAGAGTATCCATAAAATGTTTACGAAAATGCAGGACCAAAGAAGTATCGATATTGCGGATTTTTTTCCTATAAAAAAGGCAAATTACCAAAGCACAGTGGCTAAAACGCTATATATGCGGAGAAAACAATATTCATAATTGTCAAGACTGGTTATATAAATACTTTTTTTTTATGCGACTATTATAGACTATAGTATTATTGTCTTGATTATTGTAGTTAGATAATTTAAAAAAAAAAAGATTAATAACGAGTTATTTTTTAAAAACTTACCCAATTATAAGAAGAAAATATAAGTTTAACATTTTTGTTGGCTTTTTTTAGATGATTCAATTATCGTTCTGTATTTATATAAACAAAGAGTATAATATCATTAAATGCACTTAATGTGTTAACTGTATTTTTAATATCTATTGCAAAAAATAGTTAATTTCCATAGAAATATATTAGTATCCCAAGTTAACTGATAAATACCTTTTTTAAAAAATATAAAGATTTGTTGTTGCAGATTTATTGAAAAAACGATTTAAAAATAATAAGGAATAGTGTGTGTTTTTTCCGTGCAGTATTCAATTAATAGACCAATAGCAACACGGCATTAATGCCAAACTGTCTCATGTCGTCACTTGAACCAATGACACTAAAAGAGTTGTTCCTTTATGCTCATGTTAGAAAAATGACACAAATGCGTTTATACTAAAATAGTGTTAGGACTGATGGAACAAAATGAATTAAGTCTTTATTCTAAAAGTATAACTACACATACGTCTTTGTGTTCGTGGGTTCTTTTGACTCGAGACGAATAGTTCCTTTGCGATTGCCTAAAATGATGGATAAGGTAACTTATACCGTTAATCACACCCTACTTATACCGTTTGGGTCATTCGAAAAAATGGGTTAGGACGCAGCTAGAGATATGACCTTTTGATATGTTGTGTATTTTGACGAGCTGAATCCAATGGTGCAATAAAAACCAAAGGGAATAACTCGTCTTACTCCCTTATTCACTGGAGGCACAGAATTGGCATGATTTCTAATGACTTGAAGAACAGTCATTAGAACCGATCGAAATATGCTTTGAAAGATGCATAAAAATTATGCATGATAATATTATTGTAATTTAATTAATAATAATTATTTTGTGTTATCATGTAATACTCGTATCTAACACATACCTACCTACCTACCTTTTTCGAACATAATATCAGGTATAAGTACGTGAATCATACGTAGGTAAATAAATGAAAATACATAAATGTCAGCTTTTGAACGGTACTTCAAATGTTTAATTAAACTGAAAGGAGAACAGTTTCTTCGAATTTTCTGCATTACTTCAGTCTTTACGACTCGGCACTCATAAAGTACAATAACTCTTTGAAGTTTTTCACTAAACCTACTTACTGACACGACTTACATAAGTTTCTTTTAATAATTGAAATATGATTGCTATGAATAATGCAATTATAGTTAGCAAGTGTTCATAGTAAATATTGTGAAAGAAGTCCAAACCTGTTACCTGCTTAAAAAATAGACCAAGTCACCTCTACTAATATAAATTATAATTATAGGTATCTTAAGTCCGCTGTTATAATATTATGATGCTTTTAGTGAGGTAAAGTAGAATTTGATAAATAACAATTAATTTAAATTATAATTTGCTTAATAGTTACTAACTTAAGACTGAAGTCTGTATGTTCTTGTGTCGTACCGCCTGACTGCCTGGTCGCCGTCCGCGTCGTTACAGTTTTAAACCTGTCTTTTTCCAATTCAAATCATTATCCACAGCAATATTGGTTACAATTGCATTTCAACTAGTTTTAAAACCAACAAACGTTAATAAAAAAGTTCCTGATCGCAGGCAAGATACGTGACCTCACAACTTTTAGACGGTTGCATTTAACTTTGTAGAGATACTCAAAGAAAACGGAACATTAATATTGGAAAGCGGATTGCTTTCAACTATTTAAATGCAGGATATTAAACTCATCCATTACTTAGTTTATCCCTGTGCCAGTGCCAGGACATAACCAAATTTAGGTAACTGAATAGAGAATACGGAGGAGAAGCGTAGCTTTGGAAAAAGTGGCTGAATATGGTATACTTAGTATTGTTGGTCTGCTCTGTATTAGAGAGATTATTCTGTATTCATACGGAAATATATCCTGTATTGGATTGGAAAAGGCATACAATTGTGTCTAATAAACTTTCTATTAGTCAAGTCTTCAAATAATCAATACTTAACACCCTTTTATAGGTACACAAACACACAGTCGTTAAAATAATGTATAACATAAATCTCTTTAAGATAATTGCCTAAGGCTTTCACTTTAATTGATTCTATACATTTCTTTATTTCATAGTGAATCTACCTGTTTTTCTAAAGCTAAAGACTACAATAATTAGTCATTGCTTGAAAAGCGAAGCTCGTAGTCGGGGAGATAGATGTCACATTTATTGATTTATAATTAAGAGAAAATATTATTCAGTCCGCTGAGATTGCTTACTGAGAGAATTGTTTTGTTATTGCATTGAAAATTTAAAATTTAAAAGAACAGATCTCTCTTAATTTGAAAAATTATTTGTATAATATTTACTGTGTGTGTATACTGAAATTTAGGTAACTATTAACAAAAATCACACATTATCAAAGTCTTGTAAATACTCATTACTAGTATTACTTAAAAAGGCTCCGATGCTAATAATAATCGATAATTAATTGATTGAATAAATTCAATGTGTCAATAACCCATTATTATTTTCAGACTATTTACTATATTATTATAATGTTTAAAATTTCCCAACCACACTTTTATCTTGTTAATGTGAGTAGAATTTTATCTCGTATTTGCAATTAAAAATGAGCCAAATAAATCCCTGTTAATTACGCAACCGCTAACAAGTGAATCGTTGCCAAACAGCAAGACAAGTATAAATAACCTAACATAGATATCTCGCAAGCTAGATAAAGCTCCTTACTAACATTTTATGGCCGTATTTTCATGGAAATAAGCAATTTTGTCACATTGATAAAATTAAAGTATGGTGAGGCTTTGGCGGCCTCGTAACAAATTATGAAATTAACACATTTTTCTTACTAGGTATAGTTATTCTTTTATGTTTTCAGACATAGGTACATCTATTAAACAATAACTTCAAACTATTTATATCTTAGATTATTGCAAAATGTATTAAAAGTAAATTTTGATAGCTGTAAAAAACAATTCCTATGATTCATTGCTACAGAACATTATCATAATAGTAAAGGGGAAGTACAAAAGGCGACAATTAATTAATGTTTACATTAATAATTGTAATTAGTAAATTATATATCAGAACAATGATGAAGCCTCGAATTGCTCTGAACAATCCAAGATTAATTAGTTGCGGGTTAATTCAAATTGTTGTTGAAAAGCTTCAATTTGTACTAGGTAAATGTAGTATTAGTACCTACCTATAGGTAGATTTTCATAGTATAATATCATAAAACTGAAGAATTTGTTTGTTTGAACGCGCTAATCTCAGGAAGTAGATACTTAATGGTCCGAATTGAAATATTCATTCGGTGTTAAAAAGCCCATTTATCGAATCATCACGATAAGATAACAGGAGCGGAGCCACGCTGCTGTAACCGCGGGGCGCAGCTAGTTATCTAATATTTTGACACTCCTAAATAGAGGTGAACATACAGAGCATTTAGCTATTTTTAAGAGCCATGTTAAAGAGTGCAAATCTAAGCCATTATCCGGGCACAATTCCAAACTGGCTGCTATTGCGATAATCCTTCCCTAAAATGACCTACAAATGCGCCTAAGGCGAGAATAGAAGACGATACCAGCCACTTTTAGTCTTGTAGTGACGATTAAGTTGATTATGTTGATATGAATTAAGTTTTTATTGTGCGATAGGAAAGCGCTTGATTACGATCTCGCCTGATGGTAAGCTGAGATATTACCCAAGATGGACCGCGCTTACCAAGAAAGTACCTATTAACTCTTCTCTTGAAGAACTCCATATTGAACTCGTCGGGGATCACAGATTCAGGAAGCATGTTTCAGTCCCTTGCAGTTCGAATAGAATTTCGATCCGAACCGCTTTATCCGGGTACATGGAAATTGGAATGTTCAAAATTCGTAACTTATGGGTGTTTTGTCACGTTTGTTTCAAACCAGCCCGGCTAAGTAACCATAATGAAAGAAAATCGACCAGAGCAATGCAAGCGTGACCCAATTTACGAGGAAGTATACACAGATACAACAGAAGTGAAATATTCCTAGTACCTTGTTACCACAAAGAATGTGATGTAAGCCTTTCGAGTTCCCTAAAAACGTTACAAAAAGATGATGCAGGGAATAAAGCTCTGATGCTGTTTTGTCAACGAATTAAACAGTTAAGCTAATAACACCCTTATTCCTAATTATTTCGCCACAGTTCAAGTGAAATTGATTGCAAATGTAAAAACATACCCACTTGCTTTGAAACGTAATTATCCTTTCGCGAAGAAATTTTATTTTCTCGAAAACCATTTAGAATTCAACAGGTCTTGACCTACTTAAATGTTTCTACAAAAGATTTATCTGCAAGTAAAATATTCCTTTTTAAATCCTCAGTATCCGCTGGAATCTTAAGAGACGAGTTAAATAAATCGGGTCTGATCTCTGAAACGGATAAGAAATCTCTAAATACAGTCATCGTTGAACAACTACTTTTGTTTTTATTTCATAACAAATTGAAGTAATTTTTTACGCCATCTAAGCCTTACTGTACACTTTTCCCGTGTTCATTTATAAAACTAAGAATATTTTTACGCTATTTATGTATTTTTTATCCTGTTATATAAAATGCTGTAAAAAACAAGATAACTGCGTATTTTGATTATTATTGAGATTTATTTTAATTAAAATTTACTTATTTTAAATTAATATAAATTACTCTAGTTCTAATAAAACAAATATAAAACGTTGGAATGACTCCAGATTCAACTTCATCCTCATTTTTATGTAACATGATATCTCAAGAGAAAAAACGGGGCATTTTAAAAGCGACCAACGTTCTCGCTTCGAGCTGTCAAGTCATCCAATTTCCTCAAAACAACGCGACGGCCCGGAGCTTCTTTATTCGCATAATTTCCATCTACGTTACATTCGACACTTTTATTAAAATTTCCTCAAGGTAAGCCAGCGAGTACTTTAATTTGCAAGCTTAAAAGCTTTCCGAATTTCGACGGAGCTCTCTTGGAAGCCAATAAGTAAAAAAAACAAGCGTCTGTGTAGAAACGACGTCTGTTGCAACTTACGTACTTTGTGTGAAATTCGTCGTGAAAAAGACACTAATATTTTTAAAAGAACAGCGTCTACGCTTTTGATCATTAAAATTATGAAGAATGATAGAGCCCGCGGTAATTATACAAGCGATACATTTTTGCAATATTTTTTAAGCAAATAAAGCTTTTATGTCCTCTCTTGATGACTTGGCAATAGAATTTACTGAAGAAAGGAAAAAAAATAATTCAAAGGATACCTACAGACCAAACTAAAATAATGCAGCAAATATAAATTTTAACGGTCGAGATTTCCTTCTTGAATATTGTAAAATATACTTTATTATCCGAATCATTCCCTTGAATGTAAATTTTGTCTCATTGGTGATCAATAAAATTGATCATGCTCCAATCTCAAGAACTTGCTCCTTGCAAAATTTTAAGGATTAATCGTCAGACCTATTCTGTCAAAAATCTTGAATATTAAACCGGTCAAGTATCGGTAAAAAGGCTCCTTAAGAATTAATTTTGAGAATTCTTCATTATTTTATTACCTACCTGAATGAATTTGATTAGACCTTGGAAAATTTCCAAGAAACCTACTTTCTTATCATTTTTTATAGGAGATAAGTACATAAAGATATAAAATACTAGGTACCTGCACTATGTAAACAGTATCCGAATTCCCTTCAAATCTAAGCTTTACATCTACCGTTACTGGATCCTCACTTTATTTACTGATATCTATGGATTTCCGATGCTATAAATAATCAAATAAAAAATATAAAATTTTTTGTGTAAAAACGAACGAAGGTACAAAAAATATACGAGAAAGTTGGTAGTTTTGATCTGTTGTACAAGAACAAACTAAGATAGTAGAAAAGTTAGTTTTAACTTGTAAGAAAAGTTTCTGATTGTGGACATTGCAGTGAGAAAATATTTGAATGGGTATAAATAATTAATGAACTGTGCGCTACTAAGTTTTGTCTTACTTGTTGAAATATTCGAAGATCTTTTGAGGTAGAGTATTTATTATTAAAATGACTCGAAAACTATAAACCTATTTGAAACGTATAAGTAATAAAACAAGGCCTTCACTAGGTTTTAAAGTCAAGGATTTGCTGAGACGAGCTTACTTAATAATTTATTTAAATGTCTCATATTATATAAAATATTATTATAGATTATGTATTCCGCCCTGATATCTACATACGACAACCACACAACCTAAAAACGATACTAGGTACAACAAATATTTTCAATTTTTTTATATTTTTATATGATAAGATATAAGTATTTTTTTAAACTTATAGCATCGGCTATGTACGCACTACGAACAAGCACATGGCCTCTAAAATACTGCTCTTACATCTACCAATTTAATATCGAATTACAGCGCGGGGAAAGTCTATTGGACACTAAAAGCTCTTAAATTATACATGAAAGATTATAAACTATCGGCAATTTTATGTGAGCCTGTTTGTAATAGTGCAAGTAATCCAATTTGAAAGTCACTCCACGCGACACATAATTAACTGGGGGTCGGGAGAGCGGTCATGAATTACTAAAGTCCATCTGACACCTCGTAAAACAGCTGTGAAAATGTTTTCATCTATCTTTATACTCTGGCGCGTCATCCCAGTTAAAATTCAGTGCAATTTTTAACAGACTTTTAAATTAGGTACTTCCTTCTATTTAAATTTCCACCTTTCAGGGAAGAGTATAAAAACATGGTACGGTTACGTACATTTTAATTATTTCATCACACATGCTCGTGTATAATTAAAAATAATTTGGAAAATCCAAAAGTGCACGCCTCATAATTTTTTTT
>CAJQZN010041308.1:0-22819 GCA_907164685.1 Colias eurytheme
AAGCTTGTTATCTGGCTTCGTTAACTAGTATAGGTATATTAAGAGTTTAGAATTCCGAATTACAATAAAATGAAGCTGTAAATATAAAAGTTTGCAAGTTGATAAAGCTAAATCGATATTATTTTAGTAGTGTTATAAAAAGAAACATACTTTTAATAAGATTCATCGTTTTATGACTCATAGCTTCTTAGCTTATTAAAGAATACAAGCCCAGTCGAGTTTACTGCGTCTCCTCCATTTTATCTCGAAAGAATAAAATCAGCATATTTATATTTTGGCGAAATAAAACGTAGCCGCTCATTGTAACAGACATTATGTCTCAAGGAAACGTAAACCGTTTGCATAAATACGGAAAATATTACCTAGTAAAGTGAACAGTGCGCCCTGAATAAATAATGTATAATATTGCATAAAGAAAGTTTGCGAGCTGCGTGGCTCAGGCGCTTTATTGCAATTCTGTTAGGTTATATCTCGCCGAGTGCAACTAACGTTTCTAATGCAATACTTGGGAGTCGCCAGTGCCAAATTGTTTTAATTAAATGAATAAATGCTTGCTCGTGCAAAAATATATTTTTATCAATGTTACATGTTCTGTACGTGTTCTGCAAAAGTTTAATACTACAACATACATATATTTCGATTGCTTTTTAGTTTTTCAATTCCATTTTTGTATCTAGACTACATAATATGCAGATTATTTAATATTTTTCGTCATTAGGTAAGCAGATATAGTTTACTTTCAAAATCGTACTTCCGATTTTCGTTGAACAAATCATTTTATATTTGAATAAGTCCATATAATAAGTCCAATAATAAGTCCATCCATTGCCTTTTGTAATCAAATGTCATAACAGCCTGAGCTTTAAAAAGCAATTATAAAGGCCGCAATGGTTCGCGGTAATGGATGTAAAGGTTAACACCTTGTGGGCGTAATTCATTTACAAAATCTATTTGGAACAAAAGAATTTTCTGGAATAATGTTTAATTATTTACGTAGTTTTTACCTGGAATTTGATTTATTCAAATATCCGATGAATGAAGGGTAAACTTGGTTGGTGAAGAACAATGCCTGGAAGGTTTTCCTTACCAGGAAATTCATAAAACAGTTGCAGTGATAATAAGGTAAGCGAACAGCTTCGTTTAGATTTCATGCATAACTACTTGATAATACTACCTTTATCTTCTATCCTTTCAGAGATCAACAGTAACAAATTAAATTCGATATTTTTGGTTTAACGTCATTCGAATGCTTTATAAATATAAATTTATAAAGAATAGAAAAAATTTGATCAATTTGTCCCGCCTCGAGATCAAATTTTTTCTCTTTATAAATTTATATAATAACAAATTATACTTATTAAAATATAAAGGAAGGGAAAATTATGATTATAATACTAACTACTACAAAGACTTTCCCAATAAATCGTAAATACTATTTTAAATGTCATCAACAATCGTTTCTATTTATCCGCACAATCTGCCTATCTATGCTCCATATAAAACTCGCAGCATGTTTGATCTATTTAAACCTCGATTTAAATATCATTAAAGCTACATTTCAAGTGGCATTACTGGCCGGAAAGCCGCCCTAAATGATACTTGGTCTATAACGATTAATTTAAACCAGTTTGTAAGGCCATGCGGAACTATAGCAAGTGACATTCAATTGAATACCTTCACTCGTCAGCAGATAACATTTAAGAGCCTCGAAACCACTGCCTTGTTCTTACCTGGAACAATAAAACATGTATGTTAATATTTTTAATTATAACAGATTATGTTTACAGCGAAATATGGAAAATCGTAAACTTGGAATTAAGTAGTTAATTTATTGATGATCCAACGAAATTAAGACTATATAATCTTGAAGTTCCAAATGTTCATACCTTCTATGTGTACTTATGTAAATTATCCAAATTCAACACCCACATTTACCATAAATATTTAAAATGCCGAAAAATAACTGATATTACTGGAATTATTACAATATTTAGACCAGCAAAAGAACTTCCACGTGATGTTCAAGCAACATGGTTATTACAGCCTAAGCTTGGATTTATTTTAAGACCGACATGATTAGAAGACTACTGTATTTTGGTCACGCTTCTCAGCGGTGACACGGTACCGAAGGCCATTAAATACAAAGTACATTATGTACTAGAACAATCCCAAAACCGCAAGTCACCCCCTCGCCCCAAAAATAAATTATGAAAGAAAATTTTCAAAAACAGCAAAATCGATTTCTTTTCACCAATAAGCGTGGCTTATTTGATGTTCCGAATAAAGAAGACAAAAGAAAATACATAAAGGAGTTATTATGAACAAGATATGATGTCTTTTCTCGCAAGTTTATACCCGTGAAGTCAATTTGTCTATTTCAAAACACAATCAGCAAACAATCGAGCATCGAGGAATGCGCAAAAAAGCCGGCGTCATACGAGAGTCAGTGTTTGTTTGTTCACATTATAAACATATCAAACGCCCGCGTTGACGGCGTGGAATTGTTAGCAATTTATATAAAACAACAGTTGCATTGAAATAATTAGAGCGAGTTTAATTTATTAAAATTGAGGTCTCCGGTGCGATGCTACACGTGTAATTATTGCTCGTTATTGTCACCGGGGCACACTTTATTTTAACTGCAACAATTGAATTGCCTTTATAAAAATATGTTGCAACGCTATTGTCCATTTTATATGCTCGATGATTTATGTTGATTATAATTTCAAATTTATTTATTTTATATTTATGCATAAACGAACAATCAGAATTTTTTATGTTGAAATATTATCAACCTAGGCGCAGCGGGATATGGGATTATATAAATATAGAGATAATATATTATATATAGGTATATACATATAATATTAATAATCCATACTAATATTATAAATGCGAAAGTAACTCTGTCTGTCTGTCTGTTACTCAATCACGCCTAAACTACTGAACCAATTTTCATGAAATTTACTTTTTATCCCGGGAAAATGACGCAATCCCGGAAATCCCACGGGAACGGGAACTATGCGGTTTTTCTTTGACTGCGTGGGTGAAGCCGCGAGCGGAAACCTAGTATATAATATTTCAATATCTTTAAACACAACACACACATTAACCCAATGATATTAGAAAAAGTACTTTATTATCTTAACCCTTTTCTAATGTCTGTTTATTTGTTTTCACCGCTCATAATGCCAAAAAAACTATATTAAGATTCCAAACTTGGCCCTCCTTGATAAGGGTAAACGAATTACTCTCAGATCCAAATAAATTACATCGGCACTCAATAGGGCTGCGAAAAAGGAATTTGTTGCGCCGATCTTCCGCGAAATGAAGATTAGGTGGTAATACATAGGTACATAACGGTTGTAAGGACATTTCTCTACCCGATAAAACATCGGAGGGTATTTGTGACCTTTACAAATGTACAGAACTTCGCACGATATTATTTCTATCTCTACTTTATCGACATTATAAATCATGGAAGCTATATCTTAACATCAGAGATTAATCATTTAGTCGGAATGTTTCCATGAACTACTTCTGTAGTTTACTTAATCTATTTATTAAAATATCACGATGTGAAATGAAGTTTTCATTTGAGCTTTTCGCATTAGAACTAAAAAGTTTATTTCAAAATCAATTCTTTTGAATTAACAAGTTGAATATATCTCAGTTTAATGTTGAAGGCAAGATTATATCATCAAAGTAGCTTTTAAAACGGCTTCGTCCACTCTGTAGAAAACTTAACAAATTATATACTGAAACCTTCCTCGTGAATATTTCATAGTCTTCTCTATTAAACAAAAGCCGCTTCAAAATCCATTGTGTAGTTTAAAGATATAATATAGGGACGGACAGACAGCGACAGACGACTATATTTTATACTATGTAGTGATAAATAAAATATTAGATTAACATGCTCTATTGCTTTGCGAAGCCGTGATCATAAGGCGGTAACAAAACAAAATGCTAGTGATACAAATTGAGTCTTTGTTCTGAGTTCGCCGAAGGTAAGCTAATATTATATAAGAATAAAATATAAGATATGTTTGTGTGATATGCTACAAAAGAATGATACCCCCCCCCCAATTGTTAGGGAAGTAAATTCTATCAGCGAGTTTCTTTATATGATAAACAACAAAAGATATATGGTTTGTATTTCAATTTCATATAGAATTCAGTACCTATTTTATCGACTGCAGAACTAAAATACAGATTTATTTTATACACATTGAAGTAATACTAACGCGATCGTTCAAATTTAAAGTCTAAAATCTAAACCAGCTGAGGGAATATTTTCATTTATGTTCAACTAAAATACATATGTAGCAGGTACATATTTAATCAATAACACTACTTAAAAACAAAAGTGAAAAATAAAGAAATGATAAAAATAAAAATGCCTTCATGAAAAATAATAAAGCCAATGTACTTATATTAAAAGTGACGCACCACAAAGAAACATTGAGCAATATTGACTGATTTCAATTCCAATAAATTGCTTTTAGGTGGCTCTCAGGACACAATCCATCAAAGTTTGCATATTTAATGGAAAAAATGTCCCATCGCGAATTCTGCGTAATTGAAGATCCCCTACAAACGTGATATTTTGATGGAGTTTCTTTCAGGTTGCTGACAAGTGAATTTAGATAACATCCATATATGTATAATTGTTTTATACTTATTCATTGTGTTTTTACTTTTACATTCTTACATGCCTATAATTCCGGTAGGTAATATACCTACCTATTGAAATACGCGTGTTTAAAGTAAACAAGAAGCATTCACAAAATTAGACATTTTTAACAATTTTAATGAGGCATTCATTAGAAACAAGAGATTTTTTTCATTAATTAAAATTTAAAAGGTTTACTATACTTTGTTTTTGCATTGTATCGTTCAATAAACAAGTCAGAGGCAGCCTTGCCGCCTGGTCGTCACGTCGTCGGTAATATTATTTTAATAATAAATTGAATTAAAAATCTGTCGAATATTAATTTTTACACAATGAAATAAATTGATTTGCGAACTTTCCAATTTAAAAATTAAACCTGACGGGGGAATAAATGATTCGCAGTCGTGACAATATTAATATTTACAATAGTTACAATGCAAAGACTTCAAGGTCTAAAAAACCGCGATATAAAAGTAAGATATTAGACCTGTATTCAACAATGGTCTGACGGACATGGGCTATTTCCAACTTTCATTCTTCAAGCGTGCTCCACTTTAGAATTCAACCCCAATTAAAATCGGCTGGAATTTCGGTCAAGTGCAAATTCAATTAAAAATATATTTTACACACCGACCCATATATTCATTAACATAATCATTAGCATACAAGTGGATTGCTCAAAAATTATAGCTAATATATTTTTTCTTTATTAATAATACCTATGCTTATACTAGCGGAATACATTCACCTAATTAATGAAAATCATTAATTTGCAATTAATAAGATAAACGCAGGAGACGACAATAATAAAGTGCCGGATATTGTCCTCGCATCCGTTCGATAAAATAAATTGTGACTTACCGCTAGTAATTTGCGAGATAGTTTTGTGTCGTTGACCCGGCTTAACTAGCAGACGACGATAAATTCATCAAACTATACTTTATCTTTATTTAATCTAGACTTACACGAAAATAAATGTAGCGAATATATAAGGCGTTCTTCGATTTATCAATGTAGCAAAAACATTTAGAAACTGATAATTTAATGACTAATAACGAGTTAAAAGTTTAAAAGGAAACGAAGCTGACGTATTTCTTGTTGCAATGCGTCATCAATCTTACGGACGCAAATGTTGACAAAATCAAAGAATTCGCAAACCATTCGAGTGATTGTGACCGCAATAACTGGACCAAATATATAACCGTAACTTGACGTTCTTAGTATAAAATACTTCAAAGACTACGTGAAACTATTCCTCGCCATCGCACAAGACTCGTCAAACTCATCCAACTTACGATACTCCCGTAAACACGAGAAATTCCCCAAACTTTAACACACGTATAAGGATTTCTCAACCGCAAATGCTGGTCTATTAATACAGCGCCCACTGCGGTTACCTTGACAATAACCGTTAGTTTATAGAGATACTACATAATGACAGTACGCAAGCTTTCTAGCGGAAAGCGACAACTTTGCATATAAAGGTAAAACAACGTAAAGGAAAGCAGTAGGTATTTATGACGGAATTACTCTATATAAGGAAAATAATATTTGTACTTAATATCCTGTATTATAACGTAAAAAATAAAACTGCTGTTATTTCCAGGTTCAGTGGGAGTGTATTTTTAAACAATGTTATTTTTCTTGGATCACATTTCCGTTATGTAAAACTGCATCTCGGCTTAAATCGTGCCAAATAAAACAAGCTAGAACCATTTCGATCCTATCAAAATAACTGGATCACATCACATCATTCCGATGGTTGGAAACTATTTGAAGTATCTACATATAAATGTTTGAATCCGTTCACGTTCCTAAAAGAATGAGATTTGCAGAATTACAAAGATGGCCGTTTCAAAATAGAAGAAAATGTTTGAAATTTCGGTGTCGCTTTATTTTGACCGAACAAAATTTGGTCACAATTCCCTCGTTTTGTTATTTTTTGCGTTCATTTAATACACATATATATACACATATATTATGTACAAGTAAATATTCTTAAATAATAAGTAATGGTTTTCAAATATTCTTCTTTATAAAATAGGCCATTGTCAACATGTACCTATTAAAGAAGCCACTCTCGTATCTTAATAAAAATCTTTATTCTAACAATATATTTCTCACTTCTATATTCTATTGAACTCCAGCGACGGAATAAATATCGTTTTCAAACAGAATTCATATTATCTTATATGTATATAAAATTCTCGTGTCACAATGTTAGTCTGAATACTCCTCCGAAACGGGTGGACCGATTCTCATGAAATTTTCTGTGCATATCGGGTAAGTCTGAGAATCGGCCAACATCTTTTCGCACGCCTCATAAGCGAAGCGTTGAGGTGGGTACTACTGTCACTTCGCGCAAAACATCTGAATTTTCAAACTTAAAATGTCTTTATGTATCATACATTGCACTTGTAAGATAATACATACACACACATATTAAGAAAAAACACTATTTTTAACGTTCATGATATTTTTGATGTCATTTTTGTTATTTAAACTATGTAGTTAAAAAACAGTTTAAAAAAGTTCTGTCTTGGACGTCCGTGTGTCTGTATGTGCGGATCCTTTTTCTTGTTAACACGATAGCGACCGAAATACTTTACTAATCGAGTCTTTTTTTTTCTCTTACGCTTGAGTATGCTCAGGAATAGAACCCTTTCATTTTTCAGGGTCTGATTCGATGTGGTTTAATTGTTATTAAATAAACAAAAATAATAATAAATAAATATTTATTAAAAAAAAATTATGAGGCGAATTATATTGACCGACCCGCGAAGGCGCAAAAAAAAACCGAAATTTACTTATTAATAATTTATTGTAAAAAAATTACATGATAAATTATTCCTAACTTAAACTATGTCCCTCCCGTTCGATGTTGGAACAAAGAGTGCTCGTCGTCCACGGCGGAGCAACTACAGCGTCGCGGTGGCGATGATTGCCGCAACACTCTCAGGAATCGCAGGTGTGCGCGATGTCGCAATTGCTAACAGGTGCAAGTCCTTCTTGGGTGGCCCCATGCATCCTCTAATGGTTAAGGCGTGTATATACAGTACATAACACCTCCCTCCTGAAGTTCAGCGATTATTGGCGGGCAAGGCTCGTTAATATCGCTGAAATTTCACACTCCGCCGATTGATGTTCTATTTCTTCTTTTTGATTACCATGAACACTCGTAGTTTTTGGTTTTGATGTACGCACTCTCCGTACGACGTACCATGTCACTAGGGCAACTGCACTCGTTATTAATATAACATATATCGGTATGATGGAAGGCTGCATATAGAGAATCTCGTATTCGTTGTTAGTACTGATAGGCATTTCCATTGATATAGCTCTGTTACTAGCGTGTAATTTATCCAAATTTATCGAATTCAACTTCAGAACTTCTTCATCTGTATTATATTGGCTGGAATCTGGCAGGTTTGCAATTTTCATTATCTGTCCTTTGATATGGTCTTCTCTATTGACTATCTTGAAAGCCTCCGTTTGAAGAATGCAGTTTTTGGGTATTGTGGCTAAGTAGCTTCCTTTAATGACGTCATATTGATCTTGCGAGCATGATAGGTGAATTTTTGATGGCTTGGGGAAACTGATGACGTAGTGGGCGTCGTCTAATTTTTCTAGTGCGGGTGCTCCGAGCTCCACAGGCGTGAAGAGACAAGATGCGACGACTCGTTGCGTGGTAATAAGGTGATACACGCAGTCATTTTTGGATCGATGATGGTTCAGCTTGTCCTCACATAGATACCCTAGGCCAGACTTCGGGCATTCTGCCTCCATGTACATAAAATCCTCGTCGTGAATTGCCACAAAAGGATAGGGTGGAATTAGGACTTTACTATCTTTATTAGGAACTATGGATAATTTAAATAATTCAAAGGTAGCAGGAAGGACAACCGGGAACATAAAAACTATAACTATATTTCTATTACTATAATAATAGCCTAGTTTAACTAAATCAAAATATTCTCTATAATTAACTTGAGGGATTTGATCTTTGCCATAAAATTTGTTTAACTTATTTAACATTTCTTTTAGTGAATTTGAATTGAACATAAGATGATGCGTACTTTTCGCACGAATAAAACCTAATAAATTTTCTAATCTATGTAATTCCTCAGATATATCATCAATGTTATCTGATAAAATTGCTACGCGTTGAATTAAATCGATGTATATAGTAATGTTTAAATTATTGGCCTTTAAATCATTTATAGCTATTTCAATTTTTTCCTGATTTTTAATTAAGTTGTTTAAAATGTCAGATTGTTGGTTTATCCAATCTTTACTGAGGCTTATATGATTATTCATTTCTGTGACCAATCTATTTTCATTATTTTGTAATAATTTAATTGCGGTATCATATTTAATTGCATCCGTATAGTCTAGGTTACCAGAAATACTTTTTATTACTGAACCTAAACCATCTATGAGACCTCTCTTTTTGCGATTGGGTTCAAAAGTTTCTAACTGATTTGATAATTTAATAATCTTATAATGCAGGTGTTCGATATGTGAATTATAAAGCGAAAATAATCTATCGTGCAAATTAGGTGTTAATGAATTTAATTGATCCTTTACTATGGTTATACTATCGCGAATATCTTTTAAATTAATAATTTGCAAAAATGAATGATAATGAGTGACAATTCTTGCAGTTCCAATATTAAATGGTAGTATACCGGGTCCATCATCCAAGCTACTCAGGGTGGGATCCTCCGCTCGAATCAGGCACAGGATCAGAGGAAGGATTCTGTAACAATTTAGGTACCCTCTTAAACCTAAATTTAGCAACAGCGCCATATTTCTTCTTAGTATAGATATGAATAGGTAAATCAGCCGGTACATCTGTTATAGGGATATCTAGAATTGGGTTCTCCGCGTCAGTATGAACTGTGACGGTGTCGGAATTTGCTTTAAGAGTATCTGATTTCGAATGTGCAGTAATCTTAATTGAATTGGAATGACCAGTAATTGTATCTGAACTTCTTTTTATTAATGAAGATGTTGTCTCTGTTGGATTAACCGCTAAAGAATCTGTTTCCTCATTATTAATTTGAATTCGCGATAAAGCATCGGCGTTACAATTTTGTTTTCCCTGCTTATAAATTACGGTGTAATCGTATTCGCTAAGTTTGAGCCTCCAACGTGTGAGACGGGAATTAGGTTCCTTTAAATTCATGACCCATTGAAGGGGCCTATGATCAGTCATAATTTTAAACTTTCGACCAAAAAGATAAGGGCGGAAATATTTCGTTGCCCAGACAATTGCTAGTAGCTCCTTTTCAATCGTACTATAATTAATTTCGCTTCTATTAAGTGTACGTGAAGCGTACGCAATTGGTTTATCGGAACCAACGGGGCCTTGAGAGAGTACAGCACCGATAGCTAAATTCGACGCGTCAGTTGTAAGAATAAATTCTTTATTGAAATCAGGATACTGAAGAATTGGATCGTTCATTAATAATGTTTTACACCTATTGAAACATTCAATGTAATCTTTAGAAAATGTTATCTTTGAACCTTTTTTTAAGCATTGTGTCATGGGTTTCGTGATTTTAGCGAAATCTGGTATGAATTTCCTATAATAACCTAATAGACCTAGAAATCGTTTAATGTCGGTTGGAGTTTTCGGAAGAGGATACTTTTGGATGGCAGATATCTTATCTGGGTTAGGTTTTATTCCATCTTTGCTAATAATGTGACCTAGATACGCGGTTTCGAGTTTAAGAAATTCCGATTTATCCATCTGTATTTTAAAGTTGGATTCACGCAATCTCTGAAACACTTTCCCAAGATTAACGATATGCTCCTGTAAAGAAGTGCTAAACACTATTATTTCATCCAGGTAGACTACACAAATAGAATTTTGCAATTCTCTCAGTACATTATCCATAACTCTTTGAAAAGTAGACGGACTGTTCTTTAGACCCATGGGCATTCTTAAGAATTCAAAATGACCATGTTCTACACTAAAAGCAGTTTTTGGAATGTCAGCCGGGTTCATTTCCACTTGATAAAACCCACTTGCTAAATCTAACGTTGTGAAGTATTGACAGTTACCCAATTTACGTAAGACATCTGTAATATTAGGAATCGGATATTTTTCATCCAAAGTTTTCTCATTTAACTTTCTAAAATCAACAACTAAACGCCATTTAACTTTGCCGGATGCATCTGCCTTTTTAGGTACCACCCAAATAGGAGAGCTCCATGCTGAATCTGATGGTCTAATAATACCCTGTTCTAACATTTTACTTATCTGATTCTGTACTTCCTGCCTATGAATAAATGGATAGCGATAACTTTTCGTATAAACCGGTATTTCATCCTTAGTTCTAATAGAATGCTTAATTTTATTCGTAAATGTTGAGTTTTCTCCTTCTATATAAAATACATCCGCATACTGTGTACATAATGACTCTAAATTTAAACGTTCCTCATTATTTAAGTGATCAGTACGCAAGCGAGATAATACCTGTTTCACACGGTCGGACGAACGTTTGGTGCGCGTGCACTCGTTATTATAAACCTCGGCACATACCGGTCGATCCATTGAAAAAATTACATCATTACGGGTTGGATTAGAAATTTCCACGATAGCGCGATTGCTTTTCGCCTTCGTTAAACATTCAGAAATATGACAATTACATATAATTTGTTCCGGTACAATAGCGTCTCCATTCTCAACATCTACGGGTAATCTAACTAATTTACTACTTCCCGCGGGTATGACGTCCTCATAAAGATTAGCGTTCCGTGAGTCATATACTAATAACCGATTTGTAGCATTGCAAGTATTTAAAGTTTTAGTTTTATAATTAATGGATGCTTCCCATTTATCTAACAAATCTGAACCTATTAAGCCGTCGAAATAATTGTGAAATTTATAAACGAAAAATGTGATATCGTCAGGGTCATTAAATTCAGGAAAACTAGGTAATGTTATAGAATAATTATTACGTGTTACAGCATGAACATTACTTACTTCAAAGGGATCATAATTAAGAGTAACGTCAGGAAAATATCTCTGTACTGCATCAGGGCTAAGAAAAGATTGGTTAGCTCCAGTATCAATTAACAATTTAAGTGGAGGATTATGAATTTGAATATAAGGAAGTTGACGTTGCGTGTGTAGATTTAATTCTATTTTGGTTTTTCTAACTTTTGGTGGATTCTGAAAATCCTGATCGTGTTCTGAACGTACGTCACACGTTTCAACAAAATTTTCAGGTGCGTCTGTCTGTTCGTAATGTACATAAGGTTCATATTCCGTACAGTAATATTCATAATAATTATCATAGTCATCTTCATAAGGATATAAATCGGTACAGTAATAATCTTCGTCACCTATATATTCATTATGATTCATCTCCCTAGTCTTAAAATAATTACTCGGGGGTGGATTACCAAATTTTGACCAATCATGAGCGCGTGCAAAAGGTGTCGGTGGTAAAGTCTTTGTCACGTAATGGCTAACGCCACTCATAGGATGCGGTTTCGGTTGCGCGGGATATTTAGGCTGTAATCTGAACGTATTGCTCTGCGGGTTATAGTTAGGGGGTGCAGCGCGGAAAATTTGCATAGTACGAGTGGGACGTGCTGGTCCGTATGGTTGAATAAAATTTGATGGCTTAAATTGCGGTCTAAACGAATGTATTTCACTAAAATCATTATGTCTATAAAACGGTTCATGCGAGTACGGCATTCTAAAAGGTACGTGGGGTTTCCTATCAAAAGTTTCATTACGTTGTTGAAGGTATAAAGTGCTTTGTTCTTCATTAACGTATTCTAATGCCTTTTCAATGGTTGCGGGGCGCATGCAACGTATGCGTGAGCCTAACGGATCTCTTAAACCACGTAGGAAAGCCTGTAGTGTTAATTTTTGATACAGGTCCCTTTTTGCCTCACGAGTAGTAACGACTGTTTCATGTAATGCTATATACGTCATTATGGTACTAAAAAGATGCTGACATCTTTCATAGAACTCTTGAGGAGAGCTACGACCTTGCGTTAATAAGGCTAAATCGTTATAAAGGGCGGTCTCATCTCTATGGTCAGAAAAGTTATTGACTAATACGCTTCTAATACCGTGCCAAGTAGTAGGTATACCATTTGCATTAATAACTCGGGCTGCAGGCCCAGTAACTTTATTTAAAATACCATTACATAACGCGGCAGTTTTTAAAGTATTTCCGGGATCTTTATCTATAAATTCCTCAGCTAATTGGTCACTTAAATGTATAAATCTTGTTAAAACGTTAACATTACCATCAAATTCTGGCAAAAGCCTAAGTGCATTAAAAATTTTATCCAAATCTGACATTTTAAATATCTGTATTACCTTTATTAAATTTAATTAAATTTATTTACTTCGTTAAACTAATATAAAAAAAAATTAATAATCTTTACCTAATATATTTGAATTATAAAATGAATTAATTAGTAAAATTCGAAAATTAATCAATTCGTAATTAATTGATTTTTAAATTTATTAATCTTTTATCAACCTAATATCTATATATTTGAATTTTACAAATTGATTTTGTAAAATTCTACAATTAATTCTCGATGAATTAATATATTTTAAGCCTACGCACTACAGTTCCTCGGTTCCCGTGAATGGGTAATCTAGGAAAACTTACAATCTAGGAGTGGCAAGACACTAAGAGAATTAGTGTACTTACAGGATTTTCATTTCGGCCTTTCCTGCAGTATCAATGTTTGGATACCCTTCGCGTTGCGGCGGCCAATGGTGTAGGTTCTGGATCCCCGTCGTCGTCCCTCCGATGGAATAGCGATACTCGATGCTTGTAGTTTCGCGTTCCGAGAGACGGCTCTCAAGGATTATCCACAAGACTGCGCCAATTATATTGACCGACCCGCGAAGGCGCAAAAAAAAACCGAAATTTACTTATTAATAATTTATTGTAAAAAAAATTACATGATAAATTATTCCTAACTTAAACTATGTCCCTCCCGTTCGATGTTGGAACAAAGAGTGCTCGTCGTCCACGGCGGAGCAACTACAGCGTCGCGGTGGCGATGATTGCCGCAACACTCTCAGGAATCGCAGGTGTGCGCGATGTCGCAATTGCTAACAGGTGCAAGTCCTTCTTGGGTGGCCCCATGCATCCTCTAATGGTTAAGGCGTGTATATACAGTACATAACAGGCGTGCACTTTTGGATTTTCCAAATTATTTTTCATATGTACCACGGGCGAAGCCGGGGCGGACCGCTAGTATCATAATAAATTAATAAAATAGGTATTATAGTTATGATGAACAACAAAAATGTTAATTAAGTTTTTCAAACTGGACTTAATATGCAAACGCTCTCGTTTATCAATAAAATCAACATAATAGAAATAATAGTGATGAGTGGCAGGAAACTGGAAACACAAAAATAATATCTTCATACTAATCAGGTTATTGACCGCTGGTAATTAATTCAAATAAATTGCTTAAATACTTCGAACTAATTAGTTGATTTGCATTTATTTTTTCCATGGAGTATAAATTCTATTGTCCCACGTATCTGTTTTCGTAACAATTTTTAAAGGATTAAGAGTATTCTATTTTAAATGTTTTTCATAAAAACTCTTTTACGATGTAATTAAAAGAAACAGAAAGTAGTAAATGCTAAAATCCGTGGGCCAAAAACATTAAATAAGGATTGATGCGGCTTACTAATAATAATTAACGCTCACTTCACAGAATTCAAACTACACATTACTTCAAAAAACACATTTAAATACCCATACAATAATAAGAAGAATACTACTGAAAAATAACAACTACAAAAATTTAACAAATTGTACCTCCTAAAATTAGTAATTAGCGTAAAGTTTATTTTGAATACAGACTCAAAAATTCAAGAGCTTGAGCAATGAATTACTAAAAATATCAAAGCCTGAATTCCTTACCCACTACAGCTTTAACTTTTTCTTTAGACATTAAAAGCAAGCTGTCTGTTTGTTTAATCTTTCTGAAATATTAATTGTGCGTGTTTCGGCGTACTAATTGGAGTAATGAATTAACTGAGGAGCCAGTGAGATCGCCGAAAAGTTTCCTCGCCCGAGGTCCGCCTCTCTGGAACTGTCAAGTGCACAATATCACGACTTTATGGAATGTGATATAGCTTCAAAATATTATATGGAAACTAGTTTTCAGTTTAGTTTTAATTAACCCGTTGTAAATAGCATAAAGTATTGAAAGAATAACAAATTGAACAAAATGGTTAAAGCTTGCTTTCTATTTATTAAAATACTAGCTGTGGAACCCGGTTTTACACGCGTTGCTACGACCCTTTTGCTCTTAACGTGATAATATATAACCTTCATCAATAAACGGGCTATCTACCTAGCGGTGAAAACTTTTAAAATCGGACCAATTTTTTAATAAACGCGTTCAAGCAAACAAGGAAACAAACTCTTCAGCTTTATAATATTATTAAGATAAACATAGGTATAATTTTTTTCTAGATATTGTGTTTTTTAAACAGCAATTGTCTTGTTCACTTAATTCATATTAGATGCAAAATCAATTAAACTGTCACTGATATCTTGTATGCCATCTGGCCGAATTTCAGTCACGAAGACTAGCCAACTGCGCGGGAGATAGCGTGCATAAGTGTGACACAGATATCTTTCCCTCATTCTCACACTCCCAATACACGCTTCTAACAAGCCGATGAGAGAACTCACAAGATACTTTACCAACAATGGCTATAAAATATATATTACTCTATATTTGCATATCCACTACAGCACTACACATTTCACTTCGTATCGCAACTCTGCAGGTAACAAGACAAAATAAAATCGTATCCTGCATCTTCAATATTTCAATATTAGTTGATAGGATCGAAGAACGAACTTAGCGTATAAACCAGCAATACATCGATATCCGGGATATAGAACGATTTGCTCAAGCAAGCGAGATTTATCGCTTGGCTATATCAACTTTGAAGCTTTACACAGCAAAAATAGAAATTATGTTCAGCATGTAGCTTTTACTGAGAGGAAACCTTAGCACATTATTTTATGTACTGTGAATTCTGGAAATGGGGAAATTTATATCAAATAATTTAGACCGCGAGACGAGATTTCCCATTTTAAATCTTATCTCAAAATATTCAACATCTGCGAATCTCAATAACAATATCTTGGAATAACCACTGCAACTTTTCAGGGTATTCTATATGGTGCTATGCTTTAACTGGAGTGGATAAAAGCCTAGGGGTTTACAAGTTAATCGTATAGGACTCGCTGTATGAAACACCATGTAACTGGCTTACCTTCGCGTGCCACACGTATGACGGAAAAATATATTACGATAATGAAGTTAATGTTTTAAAAAGCAAATATTTGCATGGTGTAATTTGAATAAATAGCATTTATGAAATAAAAGTTCTAAAATTTTAGTTCATTATATTATCTAGCTATAGGTATCATAATAGTCTAGACAATTTTAAAGAGAATAACAATAGTACTAAACAGTTGTTTAATTTTAAAATCGACAATTTTCTAGAGCAACAGAGCGCCGTAAGAAAAAATTAAAAAGCTCGTGCTTTTTAGAACGGCAATAATCGTCTGACACGAACCGTTTAGAGTTTTTACTATTATCACGTGTTTCTCAAACACTTAGATCTGTAAAGGAATTCACTACGTATATCTCTTTTTCTTATAATCCCTTTTTATTATTGTTTAAACGGATGACTGCATTGATTTTTCTTGCTTATGTGATATAAAGGGCTTGAATAAGACACAGGACATGATCACATTGATCGACGTCATAAGGGTAAAAATTTAATGGGTCTAATTGAAAATATATCAGATAAATTTTGAAATCAACCGCACTCAAACAGAATGATTGGAAATGCGTACAAATGTTTTTGACGTGCAACCAAAATGTATGTAAAATTAAAGCAATCAATTATTTTATCGAGTCACACAGGTTCAAAGTGAATGAAATAGATTTACATATTAATTGAAAAATCATAACGCTTTCGTCGCTTTTAATCTATAAAAATTACCTGAAAATCCATTAACTATTTATTCGCTTGGTCAGAGTAGTTAGCATGGGTTTAAGTTAATTAATCCAGTTATTTGATTCCCGGTTAGCAGTTAGCAAGTTTATTTTCCGAATCTGAACCACAATTAATCTAGTCAAAAACTTCAGGTCAAATATACTGCTCGCAAACACGTGTGCTGTTAAAATAATTGGTACATTTTTCACTGGAAGTCTATTTGCTATGATGCAACATGGACCAATTAATGTTTTAGTATTTCTTTGGAAAGCAATACGAATAAAAGCATTCAATAAATATTTTTAATACCACAAATAAGGAAAATATTACCGTTACAGGAATCGTACACGTTTATCTGCATTTTCAATAGCAACATATGCCATAACATGTTATTCTCGATGAAGACTTTCCACTGAAGAACACCAAGGTTGCTATAATACCACAAAATAAGTACAAGTACCCTTACAATGCACAAGGGGCAACTTGATATACCTTTAACATGTGACATGAATCAAAATAAATAACAGTGGCACGTAAGCATATGTAAACTGAATTTATGCATGTCTAGATTTCCACTGAAATTTTATAAAAATAACAAGAATGACCAATATTTATACTAGTTTATTTATCCATCTGGCGATCGAACTGGTCTTTCGGATTCACGTTATATTTGCAGTTTTCGAGTACAAGCGAATGCTCCACAAACTTTAAATGTAAATACGGGACTTGAAAACGTTTCGATATCGCTCTAAGAGCACGTACAACTAGTCGCGGATAACAGATAAAATCCTTTTTGATTCACTGTTATTGTTAGTTAAAAAGGTGGTGCGATGGATGGACATTACTGAACTAGGTATATTCTGAGAATTTTACAATAACGAGTGAATTCATTGACACAATAAGTTTAATTTAGTTATATATGTAGGTTGATTTATTTATTTTATATTAATTAATAAACATTCCTCTTTATTAGGTACTTAAATAAAATACCTAGAAAGTGGTTAGTGAGGCTACTTACAGACTTGAAATATGAAAGATAAGGAAGACAAACAATGTAGGTACTATCGAGTAAATTGACTATTATTCGAGAAAAATCTTTTTCAGCTTCAACACAAAGCAAGAATAAACTGCACTGAAGGAACATTAGTTTTAAAAGAATTCCGATAAAGTTTAAAGAAAACCATTGACCTACTACTTAATGGACGAAGAGTATGACATTAAGTAAGAAAGAACGTACTTTATTGGAAATATATGTAAACGTATCGTGATTTGTGCGGTTACTATTGCTTCGTTTTGTTTCTTTATTTTCTTTTTAAATAAAGTGAGCACAGATGACAGACACCAGACTTCGTGTCATATATTTATGTGTTAAAATTATCATATTTTTTCCGGATTTCCTTCCACTAAGTACATTTTTTGCAATTTTTATGTAATATTACATTGATACAACATACCTACGTTTTACAATATAATATGACTTCATTCATACAATATATAATTCTTCAAAAAATCGACTTCTAATAATGTACAATGGCAGCAGCCCTGGAATTCGGTCCATTGTACCCAGGCGCGAGATGGAAGCGTGCTCCGCATGAACGTGAATAGCCCGATTACAATCACGATGCGATGCGATGTCACGCTGACCCGCTCCGACTTATGCGAGCCTGGTACCTGCACCCAATGTAGTCAATTTACTATGCAAAATATGGCCGGTTAATTTACCGATATTTTCTGCTTTTGTAAGAAAACAATTAATTCTACATTAGGTTATACTTTTTTAATAAGAAATCTCATGTAGCTCGTATTCCTTAAAATTATTATTTGCTCGATAGTTTGCAATGTGATTTTACTAAAACTAAATATATAAAACGAAAACATAGCTTAGGTCTGTTTTCTAAAATATTGAAATTAGAAGATACTCGTATAATTTGGCAGAAATTCACTAGTACTTGACAACAAAGCAGTCTCTGCAGTGATATTAAACAATACTGCACGAAATTATTCATCGCATAATTTCGCCTAAACAATAAAACTTTGCCAATAGCCAGATTATTGGTTTGCATCGAAATATTCCTGCCAATAGCGGATGCTATCCAATAAAAGTTTATCCCGATTCCAATACGACCACTAAAACTTTGTATATCTTGTAAAATGAAGTTGGAATATAAAAATATTTTAGATGACGGGAGAAAAACGTTAAAGTTTTGAGTTTGTTTTTGTCTGTTATAAAGGTTCGCAGTATTTGCCGTAATAATGAAGGCCTATTTCCATGATTGGTAAACAATATCAATAGATTAAAAAAATGCCTTCATATTCAGATTAAATATTTTGTCCTATTTTTTATTTTGTACATGCCTATTTAAACGCTGATTATAATTTTACTAAATAACAACGTATTTAGCATCGGTATTCAAAACCTACATTATTATTATATTAATGTGGGAAACGTAAACATTACCATACAATGATGCTATAAATTAGTTAATCAAACATGTTTTTCGTTAACAATGAAATCTTTAATAATAATCAAAGAACAATCATTAACCACATCTGTAAGATAATGCAGTTGTTATGTAATGTTTCCCAAAAGAAATAAACGTTGCACGGCTCACTTATAGTCCTAGAATGCTATTTTTATTACTATTTGTTCATGTCATGTATTTTTTAAGAATAGGGAAATCTCAAATCTATTTAGTTTCCTTACCTTATTAAGTTTACAATATCCTTTCAATTAAGAACAAGATCAATTTTTTAAAGATACCGAAGTATCTATGAACGTGGTGTATCATTATTATTTTATCTGTGGTCATGATGGACCTCTTTATAAATCAAGTTCATAACTATTTTGAATTTTCTGTGATAAGTAATCAAATTAGTATTAATATAGTAATAAGTAATAGACTTGCAATGATTAAGATTCATTATTTTTCGCATAACAAAATACATATATCATATAGCTAAACAGTCAGTTTAGACGTTATATGAAATTAAGCAGATTTTCACAGTTGGCATTAGCTCAACTGCGTCTGTATATAATTAGGTCATGTTTACATATGACTATTTTAATGTGTCACCTTTGACATTTCATTCTTTAGTCAGTTTGAATTAAACTGAAAACAATGAAATAAAAAATTAACGTTAAGAAATCGAAATAATATTTTTGAAAAATATAAGCAGAAATATTTAGGTATTGAATATATATGTTTACAATCATATTTCTATACAACATTATTATTCACATAAATCTTACAATATTCATTATTTCACCGCCATGAAAATCTAACAAGAATCAACTTCAAAATGTCTTTAATAGGTAAGAATTTTCTTTGGCTGTAATGAGCGCCTCGGAATCGCGGCGCGACACGCACTCTCGGGATTCCATTCAACTCATATTTACATGTTTATTTTCCAACGTGAATGGGCTAAATTGTCCGCTTTATATATTTCTTCTAAACAAACTCATAATAAAACAACCTATCCGCGGTTTCTAACGTTCGTCTAAACTCATTGGAACGATTTACGACCGTCATAAACGAAGTATACGACGATCTATTTTGAACCACCGATTTAAGTCAAATAGTTCAACAAGGTTTCGTTTTTATAGCAAACAAGATGTTTGTTTTCAAAATAATATCGTAACTTATCTAGGGTTGAATAAACAACAATCTAGACGAGATAATTTTTCGATCGCAATGCAGTGAGGAAATATTTCTGATGAAAACAAACAAATCTATAGTCGATTCACATGTCGTAATGCATTTTCCGAACGCGGAAAAACTAAAACATACGAGTCATCGAAATCCATCAAAAGTTAGGCGCAGTTAACAATTCAACCCAAGTTTCTATTTGCAGCGGAACAGGTGTTCAATGAGTTATTGCCCATTCGCTCCCTGAATAATGGGGAATCGTTCTGTCCCACTTTTTGTGTAATAAGCCATATCGTACGTGCCAACTTGTCAGGAACTCGCTATACTCATTTGCATTCAGCTTCTTTAAATTCCAAACCCTTTGTTAAGTTTGAGAGTCGTTAGAAACAAAAGTACCAAGCCAATCATTCCCTTTAACATCTTTTGGAAATTACAACTGAGTTCACAACGAACGCAAAGTTTGTAATACTACAATGAAGTGAATATAAATATTGTTATTGTATTATCATACGAAAATATACAATATGTATTTTCAATTATCTTCAATATTTATTATTTCTTCGCCAATAAAATAATCAGATAGTTTCACCATTACGGATGAAATGAATTGCTAGAGTGAAGTGATAACGCATTTCTCGGAAAGAGCTTTAAAGCGCTCTAAATATCTGCGATCGGAACTAGAATGTAGCGCTGAATCTACTGAATGAATCAATACAGCTGGTCAGGGTCGTTAAACGCTAGGTCAAGGTTGTATGCAAAAAATATTTATTTATGGAAATATTATATTGTCATTCGTCGTGAGATTAAATAATCATCTATAATATAAAAATGAATCCCAAAATGTGTTGGTAAGCGCATAACTTGAGAACGACTGAACCAATTTTGTTAATTCTTTTTTTACATATTATATTCCTTGAAGTACGAGGATGGTTCTTACGTAGAGAAAACGTAAATATGTACCACGGGCGAAGCCGGGGCGGACTGCTAGTATTTCATAAACAACTTTATTGTAAAACTTTTTTCTTACGTTTACCGGGTATTTATTAGACGCGCTTAAAAGAGACTGATTTCATAACATTTACACAGAAAATGGTAATGGACATTTGTTTATTATCCTGTTTCCTTCAAACTTAACTAGGTATCAGGATAATGGAAGCTGCAAATATTTAACGACTATAATATATAAGTACATATATTAAAGTTATTTTTCCATTAAATTATGATATCATTATTTGGTCTTGTACCTTATAAGTAAATTACTATAGGTAGGTACAATATACGTATATTTAGTAGAACCCTATTACATTTGGTAAAGTTTAATATATTATGAGGAATGTTATTTTTACATGATAAGGGAACATTTTTCTTATAAAACATGAAGAAATCGTGAACCTTATGCGAACAATTATTTTTGTACACTAGTTTTTTTAATGAAATTATAACCTTGAACGTAACTAATAAAGTGAAGTAAAGGGAGCGACGATATTTTAATCTATATTTTCCACGAGATTGTAAATAAAAGATAATATAATTAAAAGTGTAGAGGGGCGTGAAAATACTAGGTCATCTGTGCCGCCATTATCAAAATAAAAGAAAAATAGTGCAGGCGACCTACATTAATCAAGTCGGAGTAAAGTTGAGGTTCATGTCATATCTGGGGATCAGAAGAAGCGCAATGCATGGACTAATGGAGGAGACACTTTATAGATTGACTTCTTAAAGCTTTTAAGTGTTCGAGAACCGTCATAATTTATGTACATTACACAGTACAGAATAAAAACTAATTTCAATATTTATAACAACTGTTAGTATAAGTATTAGCACTACAATAAGACAACGTTTTTAATATAGGTACCTACTGCTTGAATAAGTTGACAATATGGTTGACAAAATAAAAAAAAAAATATTTCGAAAAATCTTATCTAGTGTAGTACCATGTAAGGAGTGTGTGAAAAATCTGAGGAAGGTCTAGCAATTGACATTTTACAATCCTTATTTAAATACGAATCATACCTACACCTGAACATCATTCACGGAAAATACATTTTACACGCCTAGAAGGGCTTGTGCATACGATTACCGATTTCATAATGAAGTTGTAGGTACATTAATTTATTCCATCCTGATGCCCGTTATTGTATGCTGGGTACTCAGATATCGTAAAGTCACGCGATCGATGGCCTAACATGAAAACGGTCGGTCACGCAAATATTAACTACATTCTACATAGCTCGGAACTTGTTCACAATTGGCTTCGATACTGATAATGTAAGATAAATTGTTTGGAAAATTGTTACGCAATGACGTAAGGAAACCTATTTAATAGGCAGCGGTTAATTAACTTTGTGAATGTAATCTTGAAGTATATATGAATTTGTATGTATTGAGGCGTGGTAGAATACAGGATTCTTACGTATAGTAACCAACTGTTAAGTTTATCAAAATTCTCATGATAACAAT
>CAJQZN010041309.1:0-24555 GCA_907164685.1 Colias eurytheme
TAGCCAAAATTAAATATTTTTTTAAATAGGATAGGCGGTTCGCAGGCATATTTTGAATATGTGTGCATGTCTCTTATACATTGAGGTATTATCGGAAATTTTTCTTATTACAATTTTACTTAAAGTATACTTATTTTCGTGAATTTTCTAAAAGATATCAGCAAAATGGACGCGAATAGGCATGTGGACGCGAACAGGCGCAATTACCCTATTTGTTGTGTTGATATTTTTTTCGGAATATAGGTACCTTCCGGCTACCACAAAATGAATAAAATATGGTAATGTTAGTAAAAGCTCGCTAAGTTCGTTTTAGTTTGTTTAAAAGGGTCTTACTTTTTTCGTATGTAAAGCGCAGGTAATAATACCCTCTCAAGATTTTTGAAAATAGAACGTTTCAAACTTAATAAGTACCTAGCTCCGTAAAGTTCTATGCGTTACAATAAAAGCTTGTAAAATATCAGTGCTCTGTTTTAAAAAGCTCAAAAGCACAAAATATGAGGTAAAAGTATGAGATTTAAAAAACATAAAAGCTCACGTTCTAAAAGCTTTGGTGAGAGCTTTTTCTTGAATGTATTGTGATATTTGACTCGACCGCGGCACCTAAAAGTTCAAACCTTTTATTTACATCAAACATGTAAACGTGAAATATTAATTGCTAACTAATGATGAGTAACTATTATCGCTTCATCTTTAGAATACCGTTAGTAAGCTAATTAATAGTCGCCCACTAAGCATTTCTGAACACCGAGTCTAAACCTGCTTCCTGAATGTTTACGGCCTGCTATCACGCTGCGCGCATCAACTACGCTAATCCTTGGTCCTTATAAATATCCAACAAACCGCATTTACAAGCACGCATCGAACGCCAGCCACTCGCGGGCAACCGAATTCAAACTATCGATTCAACTACACGATGTTGGAAAGAATTCCTTACAACAATGAGCCGGTGTAACAATAAATACCTTAATGATATCCCGAGATCGGAGGAAAGGCGTCTGGCCGCGGCAGGCGGAACCCGTCCCACACTTTTAAGAGAAATCCAACACTATAACGAACGTAACACAAAACATCACAAGGTGAAATGGCACAATCTCACAGGAACACTATAAATCCACAACAGTGGTTTGGTTTTGTATGGTTTATCGTAACGTGATAGCGAGGCACCTCGACGAACTACCGACGCGCACGGCGACCGGGCACGGACTGAACTGGTTTTGCGAGGCGCGGGCGAGGGGGGCGGGGTGCGGTCGGTCGGGTGCGTTTGGTTCGCTTTTATGAAAATATTTTGTGAGTAATGCACGTGTTATGTTGAGTGCGTCGGCCGCTCGTAGTCTTCGATTGAACAGCATCGTTGGTAAGGAGATAAAGATAATAAAAACCTACGTAGTCGCGGTAAGTTGCCGGGCTTGTGGGGTCTTTGTCTCCTGCCTACGCTAACTATTCAACAGCAAAAGCTCAGCGACTTAGCGCTTGGCGCTTGCTATGCTTAATGCTATCTGTAATCGAATTTACAGCGTTTGGGTGGGTTCGGTATTAAGTTTCTTATTGGACGCATTATCTTGATTTGGATACTGATAACACGCAAATAGATTAAAGAACGTAGAAATAAACGTAGCATAACATGAAAAGAGTTAAAAACATTGAGATAATATTACTACGTATGGAGGAGACACCACGAACAAAATCTGTGCGCCATTTTTTTGCTCTAACTAAGTTTTAAAAATTATTATCTAGTTAGGTACTTAACGATGAAAGTTATTCCTTTGCACTTTTCCGTATTATTTGTATTATTTGTGCAATATCGTAACACACACGAAGGCATGTTTGATGCGTTTCACTTTAAAACCATTAAAAAATACCGCTCAACATACGTCACATGACTTATGTTGAGTGGAACATAAGTGATGTAGGCGGTGTCGTCTCCATATTAAAATATTATCTCAATGGTTAAAAAGGCTTTTTTCTTGCATCATCTTCAATGTAAAAATCTAGGTTGAGTATCGTACTTCAACATCGAGCACATAAAATTTAATGAAGCGAGCATAACAAATTAAATTAACCTCATTAAAAATTATGTTAACAGACATGAGGAATTGCTTTTAATGCATTTAAATTTAAATGCAGTAGGTATCTACAACATCTACAGTGTCGTAAAAAAGTTAGACATCTAAACTTCGAAGATTACATTTGCATAAGAACTCTTGAAATATTCAAAGTTAAATTATTTACGTGTAATGCGTGTAACTGAATAGTTTTGTTGAATGAAAACAAATGTTTTATTCTTATACATTAGTATTTAGTACTTACCTACCTTACCTTGTAAATTGTGTTTTTATGTATAATATTAGGTAAGTATATATCTACTTATATATTTCAGAAAGTATTTACTTCTTTACATACGACAAGGTACTAGAGTCAAATAACTCACAGTTTAAAATACATTCAGATACCTAGTTAGTCATTTATGAAATAAGTTAAGATTTAATTCGTCGTGAAAGATTCCGACGTGAAATGCACTTAAGGGTCATTTAGAAGTAAATTATAATTCCTTGAGTGGTACAAATTTTACGTTATTAAGAAACGAGATGGGAATTTATTCATCAGGTATATAAAATATACAAAGTAGTAATCTTTGAGGTAACATTTATCTTGCAATCAATATTGAAAGTAAAACAAAGCTATTCGAAATTCAAAAAGCTCAAAATAAACTTTATAAAAAAAATTCACAACATAATAGGTATTATATTAAATTCTTGTGTAAGCTTCTGAGTTGAATTTTTAGTGGGTTGTTACTAATTAATAATAATTATATTTAAACAAAATATATAAAATAGCATGCTTTTTTATATTTTTACGAAAAAATCCATTTTATCTGATCTTATGATCTAAAACGCCTACACATGTACCTAGTCCTTATTATTTTATTTTCTATAACAATACAATACCTGCACTTGCATTGCAATAGCAAAACAAAATGGATGTTTGTTTCAATTAATTCAGAACACGTCAAAAACGGCTAATCTATGTTGTTTCCGAACGGTCGCTGTGCATACCTACAGAAGGATTAAACCGAAATGGAGGAGTTGAGTGCACTCTATTGCAATGCCATCTGATTGCTAGGTATTTTGAATTGCTTTAATATGTAGATTGTAAATTAAGAAAATATATGATAATTTTATTTGTAGGTATTTTTGTTTTTGGGGTGTATTAAGTAGGAAATTGTATGTATTTTTAAAGGTGCCTAGTATGTTCAATCGTAATAAATCGTAATAGGTAACAAACATTTAAATTTGTGTTGCTTATTGGTTTACTTTATAGATTTACTAGAGGTCCGCCCCGGCTTCGCCCGTGGTACATATTTCGCAATAAAAGGTAGCCTATGTCCTTTCTCGGGTATCAAAATATCTCCATACCAAATTTCATGCAAATTGGTTCAGTAGTTTAGGCGTGATTGAGTAACAGACAGACAGACAGAGTTACTTTCACATTTATAATATTAGTATGGATTGAACTAGTCCTTGCAGTAAAAAGTAAAAACACTATAATAATTAATTGCACTATCAGCTGTATGAAACAGAAAACATCATCTACCTACTAAAGGCCTACACAAAACTGATTAAATATTTAAATCCGTTAAAAGGTTTTTTATTTATTATCGACAAATGCATTCTAATGAAAACAAAGTATGATATAGCATTGCATAAAATATCATTTTTGTACTGAATATTGTGGCGGCTTAATATTTTTTTCTTTTTACTCGCTCTCCCCTAGGTCTTACAATCGAATCCATATGAAAGCGCTAGTTAACATAAACAAGTAGTCGCTGTTATTTGATTCTAAGGTATTTATAACGGAAATTCATTTATTGTCATGTTTTAGCCCTTCATTTACTCTTATACACCTAACATAAGCCCATAGATATTCCCCATAAGTTGCAAGAAACAACCATTCTTGTATAGTGTTTTAACTGTAATGATGTGATATTAAATTTGTACGCATCTTCTCATATACTTTTACCTGTCTTAACTCATAACTGGTTGCATGAAAGAAACTGCTATATTGCAATAAAGCTGCCTTTTGCTACAGTATCATGTTTTTGTGTATGTGCATTATAGGATACATAAAACAACAAACCAGTTTTAAAACCAATTTATTTATTTATTTATTTATTTATTCTTTATTGTACATAATATACCAAACATAAATAA
Source organism: Colias eurytheme (assembly GCA_907164685.1). Lineage (NCBI taxonomy): Eukaryota > Metazoa > Arthropoda > Insecta > Lepidoptera > Pieridae > Colias > Colias eurytheme. The sequence continues at coordinate 4,209 of CAJQZN010041309.1, forward strand.
ATCGCCGGTACAGCCTGAAAATCAGCGCTGCTTTTGTGCAGCATTTTGCTGAGGCTGTCTCCGTTTGCCTAATTTTAAGATATTTTATAATGTGTTTGGCTGTGTTTTTTTTGGCAATAAATTTCTTTTCTTTCTTTCTTTCTTTCTTTCTTTCTATAAGCTATTCTATAATTACAATTAAGATACAATGAAAACACACGGCACATACGTACTAAAAGGCGGCCTTATTGCTTAAAAGCAATCTCTTCCAGGCAACCCTGATTGGTAAGGAATGTATGCTAGAACGCGACTTGGCGCAAATTCAATTAATAAATTAAGCATTAAAATATAATTAATAAAAACAATTTCTAAATACGTATTTTAAAAACCAAAAATAAAACATTAAAATGCTCTCACATGTCAAGCAGATATTTTATTTTCATTCCATTTTATTTAATGGGTGAATTATTGGATTAACAATAACGGCGAATACAATATTCGGCGAATATTTACGTTCATCCAATTTGGTTTTGAGTAATCGAATGAGTTATATATAAATAATATTTTATTTGAACTATGTAAATGGACGCATAATTCTATGTATTTGGTAGCATGCGTCTTCGATTGTTGTTTAGTTTCACTAAACCTAAAGCATAATTATTCATAACAATTAATAGGGCAGAAGCGCAGAATATTTTTAAACTAAGAAAAAAATGTATTGATATAATATTATGATGGTAAAAGCAACCACAATTCTTTTCTTATTTGCAGAAACTGAATTTTTGAATCGGTGATATAATTCTTAGGTATCAGGTCGTTTGTGAAGAAGGCACGGAAGAATCTTTATGGCTGATTTGGAAAGAAGTAAGAACCATAATATTAATTATAAAAATTCAAATTTATTATCTATGTATAAGAATAACATTTTGTGCTCAAAATATATTACCTATATGTACCTATATTACTACAATCATAACAAGCAAACAGCGTAAATGTAGCGGATGTTAGTCATGTATTTACCTAATTACATACATTTTCATATTTGTGAATATTATTTACAACAATTTTACGGCAGTACATATAGAATTTGTGCAGTCTACAATCTACATACATTTAAATGAATACTATGTGTTTCTAATTAGATAAGAGTAAATATCGCACGAGTAGGCTAAAACTTATTCTCATTTCTAGTTTATATTAGAAATAATACATGCAGCCTAATCAGCATAATTACGTCACTATCACGCGAACTTATTTCAAAATAACTTACACGTGGATCTCGATATCCCTGAACTCCCAAAAGCTTATCACCATTAAGATACCTATAAACGTTTAATTTAAAAAAGCCCAGTCTATCCTGAGATCCAATAACGTCTCAAAGTATCTAACCCATGAAACAAGATGGAATATAATCGGCTAAACTCCTCAATTCCAGAGTGTTTCACGACAAAATCTTCATCAAAGAGGATATTCTATAAAAACGCATTTTCAGAATTGCGGTGGTCCTTTGATGTTAATCCCTGGATTTGGGACCGGGTTCCTTCGGTGTTTGTATGTAAATTATTATATATTGTGTTTGTGGCGAGTTTTCTGTTTGTCATCTATCTGAATTAAATCTTGGGGCGGTTTTGATTTGGCGGTGTTTCAGGGTTAAATTCAAAGACTAGCATCTTCTGCTAAGTAATTTAATGTTATTGATTTTGCACTTTTATGATTAAATCTTCAATTTCAGAGTAGAAATTGAAGGTAGTTATGACTGTTAATAAATATTGTTTAATTAACACTCGTACATAATACATAGTAGTACATGTCTGTATCATCCTTAGCATAAAAAAAATCATTTCGTCCCTTCACGGGCGTCGTATTTTTAATCTATCCACACTGAAGTGGCAACTAGCGCCGCCACGCGGAGCCGCGTGTAATTACAGACGTCAGCGGCGCGACGTCAAGTGGACCGTCAAAATTGTAAATCGAATCGCTTCGACGTTCGTTTGTACGTTATTGGACACGCGAGTGTGACGTCAGCCTTGTCAGCTACTTAATAGCTTTGTGGTAGAATACAGCTTTTATGGTGCATTTACATTCGTGCCAATAGCGAGGCGAAGACGGCACGCGCACTTGCTTTGGCCGCGCCACGTTCACACTGACCGAACTGCTAAGCGCAGCCTATTGCCTCGCGAGGCTGCTCGTTTTGTGCCTTGTAAGTTCGTATTTAGCCTTGTAATCGTTATTAGGTTTGAGATTCGCGTATTCGCGTAAAGAGCAGTTTTTCGGACTTAGTTAGCACAAGTGGCGAACACCAACTTACTGTACTACCTACGAATGTGTGAACAGTGGTTCGTTTCGTCGAGTGACGAGACATTGGCGATCATGAGTGTGTAGATGCACCATTATTTATGAAGTTAGCGCTTTATGAATGGAACTAATTAGGAGCTAATTATGAATAATGAATTCTAGTATAGTAATGTATACGTTCGTTAGTCTTTTACTTGGGCAAATTAATCATAAAGTGATTTTATGATATACTGGAACGTCTTGGATAATCTTTATACATAACACCACATACATATGCATAAGCTTTTATGTTCTTAATTTTAGAACCGGACTGGATTCGTAAAACACGCATAACAGAGAAATAATTTTAGTGATTAACACATATAGCATGTAAGGGTTATGTCTGTATTTATTTAATCTTAAAAATAGTTATCAATAACGCTCTTTTCACCATTATTAATTGTTACTATGACTTAAAACTTTAAAGTATGTTATATTCTTCTTCTTCTTATATATAAAAATGAATCGCAAAATGTGTTGGTAAGCGCATAACTCGAGAACGGCTGAACCGATTTCGATAATTCTTTTTTTATTACATTCCTTGAAGTACGAGGATGGTTCTTATGTAGAGAAAACGTAAACATGTACCACGGGCGAAGCCGGGGCGGACCACTAGTATTGCATAAATATTTTCTCTAACACTATTATCGAGATCAAAGGTTACATACAGTGTCCCCTTAGTTTAGATATGTCTAGAGTTAAGACCTAGATACATGTGTGGGATAGATAAAATTATCACTAGGTGTCAGCAAGGTCAATTGGATTCACACTGACAAATAGACGTGATGATAGAATATGAGAGACGTATCTGACGCCTCACTATCTTAGAATTTAGTTTATTTATATTCTTATTTCATCAATTACGCTGATAAAGTCAATCATTCAATTTTTTTTTTATTTCTCTGAAAATTGGAAATTAAACACCATATTATTTTATTGCTTCTTTACTGGTCTATTTCGTCAATTACGATGATAAAGTCAATCATTCAATTTTATCTTGATGTAAATTAGAAATAAAACACGGTATTTGTAAATTTTTAAAATCTATTTATGTTCGCTATTTTTGTGTAACTTTGTTATATTAAATTAAAAGTTACAAAAACGTATAGGCTGGTAACCACATTCGCTTTCATTTCACATAAAGAGGGTAGGCAAATAAATAATATTCGCATTAATTCACGACTACCCTCATCCGTCATCAACATTTTATTGATTAACAGAGTGACAGATAGTACCTATTTGTATTCTCTTTGCAGAGCGAAGTAGTGTAGGTACAAGACAATCGGACTTGAGAGTTTATAATAAACATTCAGGGGTGATGAAAAACCAGTACAATATACAGGGTGTAATCGTTAAGTGTGCACAGGCGATTTTTCCGTAAGTATTACAAATAACAAAAAACTTTAAACTGATATCGAAAGTACTTAACCTAATGAATAAAATGGCGGTAATAAATTTTTAAAAATAAATCGAGAAATATCAAAAAAAATATCTTTAAACCCTCCCATACATTATACCCGGCGCGGCCTAAGATGATCCCTATGACAGTTCGTCTTAGTGATTGCTCGTATGATGGATCGTGTCGATACTTTACTATTTTATAGGCTAAGGCGTGGTTTGCATTTAGCCACGTCGGTAAACATGTTTTTACAAATATTATAAAATGAATTTTTAACGTCTATTATGTAAACGAAACGGTAAGTAAAACGAAAGTTTTCCAAAACATAAAAATGCACCTTATCATTTTCTCGTAATCTTTAACCCGTTTAACACAGTGTATATTATTTTATCATGAAAATGGAATCCCCCATTTAATTTTTCTAAAAAACTTATATTATCATAGGTAAGTAAATTAACGCGAACGGTAATTAATTAATTAATTATGCTGCGATCTTCTGTTCCATTCAATAGAGAATGAACTATAGCTTAAGCATGGAAAAAATGTGAACTCGTTTCCATTATCGAAATTTGTTTATCGATACTTTCCGCACTAGTCGATAAATGCCAACGATGTAAGTTTTGAAGGACGTAAACGTAAAGTCAGATTGATATAATTTCTCGTAAATGTTAAGAATTGTTATAATTCCAACGGAATATCATTGTAATGGCATAAAGCTACGTAAAAATTAATAAATGCCATTTTTAGACGCCTCCAATACGTTTCTAATTTAATGGTGACGCCATTACAAGTTTGTCTCTTGAGAATAACTGTCAGTGTCATAGGGATCATCTTAGGCCGCGCCGGGTATAAGTATGAAAATATATGAATATCCCATATACATTTAATATGAAATATTTTAGCTTTCTTTTTCTTTTTTTGGTTTTCTGCTTTAATTACTTCGCAAATTTGAAGTGACATTTTCCACGTTTTTCCGGAAATTTTCCGGATATTTCCCGGGATTTTTCCGGACATTTTCCGGATATTTCCCGTCATTTCCCAAGCATTTCCCGGGGATTTTCCAGGCATTTCCACGCATTTTCCGTACATTTTCACGCATTTTCCGGGTATTTTCCAGATATTTACCAGGCATTTTCCGGACATTTCCCTGACATAGCCTGTAAATGCCTGGGAAATGTCTGGAAAATATCCGGAAAATGCGTGAAAATGTCCGGCAGAAGCGTGGAAAATGCTCGGAAAATCCCCGGAAATTGCCTGGGAGATTCCCGGAAAATAACCGGAAAATACCTGGAAAATCCCTGGAAAATATCCGGAAAATGCGTGAAAATGTCCGGAAAATATCCGGAAAATGCGTGAAAATGTCCGGAAAATATCCGGAAAATGCGTGAAAATATCCGAAAAATATCCGGAAAATGCCTGGAAAATGTCTGGAAATGATCCGGAAAATGCGTGGAAAATTCCGGGAAAACCGTGGAAAATGCCTGGAAAATCCCTGGAAAATATCCGGAAAATGCGTGAAAATGTCCGGAAAATATCCGGAAAATACGTGAAAATGTCCGGAAAATAACCGGAAAATACCTGGAAAATGTCTGGAAAATATCCGGAAAATAGAAAATCTTTATTAGAAAAATAGAAAATCTTTATTGAAAAAGTTTCAAAATAATACAGTTAAAAATTTGGGGAAATTAAAGCCTGTGTTAGTTCAAAACTGTGTTACAGGCTTTAGAATCCCCTCACAATCTTAGTATATTGGTTGCCTTTTTCAACTTAAATAATTTTACAATTTAAACAAATAAAAAGATTGCATGCATGTATGTTTGTGTGTGTGTGTGTGTGTGTATGTATGTGTGTGTAATAGAATAATAATTTATTTTAAATATATGAACGTAATAAGTTCTCTGTGGCTTCGTAATCTAACTGCTTAAGAATAATTAATAGATTTTTTTTAAATTTATGATTTGTATATTTTTTAACTATTTTTACGTTATTACCAAATAAGCTATTATATATCTTTGGAGAAAAGAAATCCAAACATCTACTACCGAAAGCAGTATTAAACGTTGGAACAGGAACCCGCTCCAATCGTTTGTCACATTGTGAAAGTGTCGGTACAGTGTATCGATGAAATTTGCAAAGGCAGCGATATAAAAACATTTTTCTCACTGTTAGTACATTACACTGTTGATATAGATCAGTTGTAGGGTGCCTGAACGGTAGACGATACATAACCTTAAGTATGGCGCGTTGTGAACGTTCCAATTGTATAAGGTTACATTTAGGTGCACTGCCCCAGATGGTCAAGCAGTAGGTTATGATACTCTCACATAAAGATTTATATGTTAAAGTGAGTATATCAGGGCTGGCCACTTCCCTTAGATTTTTAAAAACATGCATCAATTTTCTAGATCTAGTGGAGACTTCAGTTATGTGTGGGCCCCAGGTAAGTCGGTCATCCAATATGACTCCCAAATACTTTATAGTTTCAACTCGATCCAAAGTGGCACATGAGCAACACGCGGGGAGGCTCACCTCTCTGTTACATGGGTAGGTATGCAATTTAATGTTAAATGACTCATCCGGGCATGTACGAGCTGTAATATTAAAGCAAACATATTTGGTCTTCATGGTGTTTAGTGTAAGTAGGCTATCTTCTAACCAGGCTGTTACCTTACTCATTTCTATTTCAGCAGTTTGTCGTACTGCACTCCAAGAAGAACCATGAAATAAAAGAACAGTATCGTCCGCGAACATGGTTATGTCGGTATTATTTAAACGAAGATTACTTAGTTCGTTCACGTAGACAATAAACAGCGATGGACCGAGGGTGCTACCCTGCGGTATTCCGTACAAACATGAAGCGTTGTTGCTAAAGTGGCCATTTACCCTTACCCTCTGTGTTCTGCCTGTCAGATAAGATCTGAACCATTCAAGAGGCATTCCCCTTACTCCCATATTTTGCATACGTGCCAAAAGTATAGGAATAGATACGGTGTCAAATGCCTTTTGAAGGTCCAGAAATACACCCATGCACTTTTCATTGTTGTCCAGGTAAGATCGTATTTTTGATGTTAAGTTGTAGACAGCATCCTCTGTAGACTTACCGATCCTGAACCCATATTGCAGTGAACTGAGCATCTTAAATCTAGTTAAGTATTTTATCAATCTATTGTTTACAATTTTTTCAATTATTTTAGAAAATGTAGATATAAGCGAAATTGGTCTATAATTACAGGCTAAACTTTTGTCACCAGATTTAAAAATAGGAGATACTATGGCTTTTTTAAATGAGTCTGGAAAAACGGCACTTTCAAAACTAAGATTAATTAAGTATGTAATAGGTTCAATGATTAGATTTTGAATTTCTTTTAGCAAATTGGTAGATATATTATCCCAACCTGTAGCACAGGAAGATTTTAAACTATTTATTACACTTTGAACCTCACTGCAGTTTGTCGGTAAAAGTAGGAACGAATTAGGGGGGGCGTCTACAGAGGAAGCTTTTTTAGCCAAACAACCCTCAGTGCATCCCAACATATTAAGTGTATTGTTTGCTAAATCGCTACCTATAGAAGTAAAATATCTGTTCACTTCATTAAGCGAGTCATTAGCAGATGTTTTTGTTTTTAAGAGCTTATCAGGTATTGGTGTGGTTTTATTAATGTTGCATACATCCTTTATTATATTCCATGTATTTTTAATATTTCCTGCATTCTGTCTAAATTGACAAAATGCGTGGAAAATTCCGGAAAAACCGTGGAAAATGCCTGGAAAATGTCCGGAAAATGCGTGAAAATGTCCGGAAAATATCCGGCAAATGCCTCGAAATCCCCGGAAAGTGCCTGAGAAATGTCCGGAAAATGTCTGGGAAATGCGTGGAAAATATCCGGAAAATGCGTGAAAATGTCCGGAAAAAGCGTGGAAAATGCCACTTCAAATTTGCGAAGTAATTAAAGCAGAAAACCAAAAAAGAAAAAGAAAGCTAAAATCTTTCATATTAAATGTTACATATGGGATATTCATATTTCATACTTAATGTATGGGAGGGTTTAAAGATAATTTTTTTGATATTTCTCGATTTATTTTTAAAAATGTATTCCGGCCATTTTACTCATTAGGTTAAGTACTTTCGATATCAGTTTAAAGTTTTTTGTTAGCTGTAATACTTACGGAAAAATCGCCTGTGCACACTTAACGATTACACCCTGTATAAGATACAATAGAGGTAAGATCATTGCACTTTTCTTTTCATAAAGAATAAACTGTTGAGTGTTGGTACATTTAAATCAAGTGAATAACGAACAAACTTTACCCATTATATTGCCCATAAATAGGCACTAACAAAATAATATCAGTTTGGACCGTCTAATTAAGCCAAAAGTGATGAGTTCATCAATCATACGTGACAGGATGTCCATTGTCCAGGGGTCAGACCCGGAACAAAACACTTGAAGCGATAACAATTTGGGGGTGATAGACTCAAATGAACAATCATGTTTATCATTTAGGGGTCTATTAAATCGTTGGTGGGCTGTGTTAGTTATGTACTGTGGGTTTGCTCGTGTGTTCATTAGTCAAAATTATATTTATATTGATACAATTTGTATTTATGATTTTAGATTTAAGAATTCTATATTTCAAAGGAAACAACGTGCAAAAGTTTATATGTTCTAACCATTTTGAAATTGTATGCTTATTTTGTTTGTAAAATACTGATTAGAGTAGGTTTTTTATGTATATATTTTTTTTATCTCAAATAATGTGAATTATGTGACAACTGAAAAAAGGAATTTTTTGTTGTAGTTTTTTTTTCTAATCGTAAAAGATATGGTGTATGTTTTGTTGATTATTTTAAATAGAAAATATATAGTAATAAAGATTTATAAATAAATAAACAGACTTGTGTACTTTTTCGTGTTTTAAAAATGGTATACCCTTGTAGACCACGCGACCTCACACGTCACTTTTAGATACGCGACTACTATAGGGTTGATTATGTTTACCTAAAGTTCGTGAATTTATAAAATTATCTTAAGTTTATAAAATCCATTTTATCTTTATAAAATCTATACGATCTTTATCCTATAGAAGTAGTTTTTTTATAGTGGGGAAATAGAAGTAAAAACCTACTACTTGGCGAATATTATTGGGATTAATAACTAAAAAGCTGTTTGCTATAGTTAATGGCAAAAAATATCATTGAACACTTTGAGGCCGCTCAATAACAGCATTATTATAGTGGTCATATACAAACAATTCAGTTCCGGAAAAGCTGAAATATGTTACAATTTAATTTACTAACTAATAATTGTAATTTAATTAATATCAAAACAATAATATGGTCGGCCAATCGAATTATGTTGCTCTGTATACGGAATCTATAATATTGATTGTTTGTTAATATTTCACTAAACATAATATTTGCATATATGTTCAAAAATAGGAATATATACTAGGGTTCGATATCTATGTTAGTATCTGTAAGTATTTATGAATATCGTTAAATTGTTTCACAATTAGAATTCTGCACTAAGGCTAAGCTGAATCTGTTTTCAATTATGTCAAAAAAATGCATTTAAATGAAAAATAAGAATAAAATTCAATTTGGAAAACAGATTATTTTCTTAGAGAAACAGAGATATTATTTTCTTATAAATTATAACTGGACATAACAAAAAAATTACAATATGATAGGCTAAAATAGGCAACAAATGGAACTTTCAAAAGCTTATTTTTTTGTAATTTACACAACCCAGTGGTTGACTAGTCAAATCAAGTATAAATAACTGTTTCCAAAATCATATCAATACAAGTTTTAATATCTCATATAGATTTGCAATCGATATACATAAATATCTAAATTGATAAAACGCACCGAATATTAAAAAATAAACTTATTTTTGTGTTGGAAAGAATTCGTTCATCCATCACTTAATGTTTGTATAAACGTTAAAAATACGCAAATCTGGCTTGACGCTTGTAAATCTGAATATTGGACAGTGGCAAGTGTACGATAACCTTTACATCCAATATGCGAGGCCAATAACCCGAAATACGTCATCTTTTTTGCATCAGAGGACATTTTTAATAAATAATTTCATGTAATTCGTCACACCGGATTTTAAAATGAACGAAATGATGAGTAAAAAATGTAGTAATTTATTTCGCGATTATTCAAAGGTATGCCTGTATTAAATGTGATTTCCACGTTTTTTGTGTTGGTGAGATACTTAGCTAATATTTTGCATAAGGAAATTAATCTTCTTAATAACCGGTTATCATCTGTTTGAATTTATTTATTTGTATAAGTATTTTTACTTCCCTCCGAAGCTTTAAGGCGCCGCTACGTCTACATATCTACACGCCTGAGATAAATGATAATATAATACCACATATAATATAATTAACTCAAAAAACCTATACTAGACCTATACTAGACTTAATTTTTTTTATTCTGGCTTACAAATGAAACTATTTATTAATTGATTGTCTCTCAAATACTAAACTGAAGGTTGAACCGCAAATATTCAGTTCAAGTTTGGAAATAGATTTAATCTATATTTAGAACTATTAAATATGATGTTTAATTTTATAGAATACTTACCTTCCACCTGCGGCTTCACGTACAAAGCCAAAGGAAAGCCATATCTCCCATTCCTGTAGAATTTCCACTTATCCTATATCCTCTCTCATTTTAAACTATCTTCTTACCAAATTTCATCCAAATCGGTTGAGTAGTTTAGGCGTGAAGAAGAGACAGACAGTTACTTTCGCATTTATATTATTAGTTAGAATTAGATCAATGAAGCCGACTGTATCTTATCTACTTCGCTAGAGTTCGATGAGAATGTAAATAAATTTTGGCATGTTTACATTTTATTATAAACATAATGTAAATAGATAACACGTACGTTATGATTTATTGAAACGTTTATCTCGATAAAATAATGTTTTAATCTTACTAATATTATAAATGCGAAAGTTTGTTCCTCACAAATGGTTGGATAGATGGATGCATTGATGAAACAATTACAGTGAAATTTGTTATATAGGTAGCTGAAGACCCAGAATAAGACATAGGCTATTTTTATACAGGAAATTCCACAGAAACGGGCACTATGCGGGTTTTTCTGTAAAAACGCGGACGAAGCCGCGGGCTAAATTTAGTAAAATATTCCTCATCTGTTGTCCTCATCTTCCTCATTGTACTTGTATATTTTTTTATTGTAATTACAAGCTTTTGTCCGAACATTATTTCAAACACAACTACTCCATCCATAAACAACTTTTAAAACAACACATTCCAAGTTAATCCATTAGTATCATTATGCTAACAATAAAATATCCGCAGTGCACTTACGGGTAAATATGAGAGCCATTTCTGAGAACCGGATAGACACACTAACAGATAGCATAGTATAAAGAGAACCAGATAGTGTACAGGACATGTTAGCATCTGGAAGGGATCCAGAAAGTCCATTCAGTGTTGCACTTGAATTAATCAATTGTTTTAATCCACTAGTAAAGGCAGCTGTTGGTCGCGGGTGAAGCTGGGCTATGGTATAAGTTGATAGATTTTATTTTTAAGGTTGTCTGGTAGAGATCGTTAGGCGCTACTTTGTTACCTTCGTCGTAGGGGATAATGTTTAAGTGTTATTTTTACTGACTTTGTATTTTATACTGTTGGGGTAGTTACAATAAATACGAGTACTTACTTACATATTGTATACTTACTTACGCTTTATACATGAAGGTCACTTTTGTAAAATGTATGACTATCAAAAAGTGTTGCATGGATGTGTATTAAATAAAAAAAATGTGTGCGTGTACTAGTGTACACACGTAAGAAGTGAAACTTCTTTATAACCTTATTTTTCAAAAAATAATTTACTATATGCAACTTGAGAGAAATACGTCGAATCACGCGTGGTTGGGATAAAAACAAGATGGCGCGTAACGGAAAAATGTCACGCGTAACGAAAAAATGTTCCACTAAATTTTTTTCCAACCCCGATAAAGAAGTTTCACTTCAAAAATATACTGTATTACTCTACATTCACCTCATTTATTTCTTCAGTATTAAATGTTAAAGTTGTAGCTTATTATTGAGGGAAATACAATAAATTAAATTAAAATCGTGGTTCAGCACTTAAATGCAACATAAAAAGTGTAAAAAGCTCTGTATAAGAAGACAGGGAGCTTTTACTTTTTACTTTTCCATAAAAATGTATTCGAAGTTTGTATATTTGGCCATCCTTTATGTAATCACAGAGTAAACCGTGTACAAATCCATTAATTCTTTTTTATCGTCATTTAGTAAATTCGTGTATCGTGAAATTAATTTATACCCGCTATTTCCTACAACTTGTGCCGCGCTCCATCGTCGCCAAGATCTATTTATTGTTGAAGCACGTGTTAGTTTATTTGACATAAAATGCATTCTAAATTGCTCGTTAGTTAGGACAGAGTCAAGAACATTTATTTAAGTGTACTTTGATCAATGATTACAGTGGAGAAGGGATGTTATAGCCCCTGGAAACTGTTTTAATTTTGTTAAGTGGCTTGTTGGTTTTTGAATGTTGGTGGTTATGTTGTAATTTTTGGTTGGTTATATCATATATGGTAAGTAATAGGTATATATATAAGTAATAGCTTTCCGCCCGCGGCTTCACCCGCGTTTTCAGAGAAAACCCCGCATAGTTCCCTTTCCCGTGGGATTTCCGGGGTAAAACCTATCCTATCTCTCAAGTTGGATCGAACTGCACATGGTGTGCGAATTTTATTATAATCGGTTAAGTGGTTTAGGAGTCCATTGAGGACAAACATTGTGACACGAGATTTATATATATTAAGATATCGGTATATTTTAGAAGAGAAGCGTAAATTTACGTGTTTATAATAATACTAGCTTTCCACCCGCAGCTTCGCCCGCGCAGTCAAAGAAAAACCCGCATAGTTCCCGTTCCCGTGGGATTTCCGGGATAAAACCTATCCTATTTCCCGGGATAAAAAGTAGCCTATGTCCTTTCTCGGGTATCAAAATATCTCTATACCAAATTTCATGCAAATTGGTTCAGTAGTTAAGGCGTGATTGAGTAATAGACAGACAGACAGAGTTACTTTCGCATTTATAATATTAGTATGGATGTCGCTAGTCATTATTATGATCTGTATTTAGCTTAAGACCATATTTAATGCATTGTTATATTATATAGTTTAAACGATTGCACTAAAGTAGAGACTTAATTAGTATAATTAATTAGTATAAGGTTTTCATTATTAATGGTTCACTACTATATAAAAATAAGTCGGGTTTTCCTTCCTGACGCTACCTATAACTCCAGAACGCACGAACCGATTTCCACGGTTTTGCATTCGTTGGAAAGGTCTCGGGCTCCGTGAGGTTTATAGAAAAGAAAAGGTGTCTCTGGTGGCGAAACGGAGTTCGCCCGGTTTGCTAGTGGTTCATAAAAATTAGTTTATTTCGCAAATTTTATGAAATTGTCGTCGAATAACGAATTAAACTACAATTTCAAAAATTTTGTCTAATTGCCCGTATTTGACAGTTTACATGTGACATTTTAATATTATCGTGTAATACTTTATTGGACGGATAAGTTTTATCCAAGCATTGAAAAATCGGCCCTTAATAGAATATGTATTTCCCGTTTTTATCTATTTTCAACATCGAAAGGTCATGATTTTCACTTACACTTAGCAAGTATTCGCGCAATTAATATTCAAAATAAATTGCAACTTACGGAGCCTGTAACGAGATGGCGCTATCACGGGTTTTAATTGAACAGAATTATTATAATACTTGTTCTACACTGTGATACATGTAGATTAAGGCTTGGTATACACGAGCGGTTTGGACGTGTGCGAGAATAGCAGTTTAGCTGAAGACTTTTTTAGAGAAGAAGAAGAAGAGGAGGCTGCCAAAATTTTATGTGAATTTGCATTAATATTCTGAAACAGTCACACATACAATCAAAATGGAACTTTAATATATGATTTATTGGGTCTTTTTCTTTCCATGTACAAGACAGTTACGTAATTGTAACATTTTCGCTCGATTCATTTTTTATTCAAAAATTATGCCTTTTTTAAGGATTATTACATTTTTTCTAAGATTTACTTGGACTTTATGTCTAAAATAAATGTTAACAGTAAGAAAATATAGTTTACTATCCAATCCCAATATATTTTTTCTCTAGATCAATTATTACTTTAGTTATAAACGAAATAAGAATTGAGACTTACGAGATTTAGTTTCGGGCTCGAACGCGATCAAAGAGCGCACGTGATATTCAACTTTATTACGGCTATGATATATGTATAAAAACCGGCCAAGTGCGAGTCGGGCTCGCGCACAAAGGGTTCCGTAGCAGCAAATATAATAAATTACAGTTAAATCAACCTATCTCAAAAACTATAAGAGATACTTTGATCAAACCAAAAATCGTTGAAAGAGTTAATTAGCATGCATCACCTCTATTTTTTTTAGAATTTTATACCCCGTAGTTATAAAAATAGAGGGGGGGGGACATACTTTTTACGACTTTGAGAGCTGATATCTCAAAAACCGTTCACTTTAAGAAAAATGTTTTTTAGAAAACTTTATATCATTTTAAAAGACCTTTCCATTGATACCCCACACGGGTATGTACATCGAAAAAAAAAATTTCATCCCTCAGTTACATGTATGGGGGGCCCCACCCCCAATTCTTTTTTTTACTATTTAGTGTCATATTTTTGTAGCGGTTCATACAACACATATTCCCATCAAATTTCATCACTGTAGTACTTATAGTTTCCGAGTAAATCGGCTGTGACAGACGGACAGACGGACAGACGGACAGACGGACATGACGAAACTATAAGGGTTCCGTTTTTGCCATTTTGGCTACGGAACCCTAAAAAAGCTAGATACGTTACCCGCTCTCTATTTTGGCAAGAAAAAACTCAGCTAAGTGCCCGAGTTTCACTTAGTCACGCACCATTCAGCGTCGTGGCTGGACGTTCTTTTTATATTTTAATCGGAAGTAACTTCGTAATAACAACTGTTGTTATTACGAAGTACATGAGTGAGACATGTATTATATCTCGTGCGTGAGAGTGAAAGAGAGAACAACTGTATTGGTGATAATGCGTTAGTAAGTAGGTATGTATTAATTACGCTGTTTTTTAGTGCAATGATGTTGGCGTATGCCGCGTCTACTAGTATAATAGAGTCATTGTATTACGGCTGTGTTAGCGTCTAGCACCGTAGCGCTCTAATCGGTCTCTCAGTGCCAGAAATTATGTTAGGGACTAGGGAGCCTCCTCTTAAAGTTTACATCTAGTAATATTTTTTTAGAAATGTAAGAATCGTAATTTAAATAATGAACAAGAAATTCAGGAAGTGCTAAGAAGTAATAATATTGCTAATTTCTGATACATTATTAATAGTAAGATTTTTTTAAACAATAATTAAAATTGCATTGGTTTTAAGAGTATATTGGTCCATGGTTTTATTCAAGTTTTACTAGTTTTAAACGTTATTGTACCCAAATTTTACGTTTTTGGGACCTTATTATTTATTCCATAACAAATTTAAATATAATCGCACTTGATCTATTAATAGAGTCTTTGTGGCCTCATTATTTTTGTTTACGTAAACAAATCTAAATATAACAACACTTGCTTATAAAATCTTGGAAGATTTCATTTCTATAAAAAGGAGTTTCTCTTTCGAATAAGTCACGGTCAAACCACACTCGTATACACAAACCCTTAGGGGTCCGTTCACACAGACCGGCTCGGAGAGCATCTGCGCGCATTTTTCTTTTCACACAGACCAGATCGTATGCGCTTGGAGTTGGTCGGAGCGGAGCCGCCAACTATTTCACACAGACCGGCTGGAAGCTATTTGAAAGCGGATGCGCATGCAATCGGAGCCGAACGGCTGCGCGAACGAGAAAAAGTACGCGATCGGAGCCGGTCAGCTCCTCTTATTATTTCACACCAAGCGCGTTCAAGCATTCTTAATGTCAAACGCAGTGCACACGCAAAAATAAACCTTACTACAAATACTAAAAACTCTGTTTTCATCGTGATAAGAATCTGCTCTCCTCTCCGAGCCGGTCTGTGTGAACGGACCCTTATTCTCACCTCACACAATTATCGATTTTAATCCCTTGAAATAGCGGTTAAATCAGCTTGCATTGCATTTATAGAGGTATAAGATGTTTTTATTGCAATATGAACGCATCGGATAAGTGTCATCTAAAGTGAACTGAAATATTATACTTTGGAATGTATCCGACTTTGCATCAGTACATATTTCACTTACTAATTGCGTATTTTATTATAATATTTACAGCTTAAATGGCATATGTAGGCACTTTAAATATAACTGTAGAAGGATATCTTAATGGATTCACATTTCACCACCTGTATGTTAAGTTGTTTAAATATTACAACGATAACATTTTCTACATAGTATAAAACAAAGTCGCTTTCTCTGTCCCTATGTCCCTATATCCCTTTGTATGCTTAAATCTTTAAAACTACGCAACGGATTTTGATACGGTTTTCTTTAATAGATAGAGAGATTTAAGAGGAAGGTTTTATTATAATATAATTTATTATGTTTTAGACAAAGCGGGCGAAGCCGCGGGCGGAAAGCTCTACTGAATATATTACTCTACAATTTCAAATTGTCATAACTATACATATCAGCTTTCAAATAAAAGACAAGTATCATCGAACCCAAAAAAAAAAAGTCAGTCTACGTGATAACCTTTTTAAGTAGGTTGAAAGCTCCCCAATACTAAGACTGACCGGTTGGCTTGGTTGGTAGTGAACCTGCCTTCCAAGCCAGAGGTTGTGGGTTCGATTCCCAACCAGGGCAAATATTTGTGTGGTGAACATAGATGTCTGTTCTGTGTCTGGGTGTTAATCCATACTAATATTATAAATGCGAAAGTAACTCTGTCTGTCTGTCTGTTACTCAATCACGCCTGAACTACTGAACGAATTTGCATGAAATTTGGTATAGATATATTTTGATACCCGAGAAAGGACATAGAATAGGTTTTATCCCGGAAATCCTACGGGAACGGGTTTTTCTCTGCGCGGGCGTAGCCGCGGGCGGAAAGCTAGTTATCTATATAAGTATTTATTTAAAAATTATGTATATAGGTATATATTGTATGTTTATCAGCCATCTGGTTTCCATAACACAAGTGAAAGCTTAGTAAGATCGTGCCGTGTGTGAAAATTGTCCTGAAATATTTATTTATTATTAGCTGCGCTTCACGGTTTCACCCGCGTAGCTCCGCTCCTGTTGGTCTAAGCGTAATGATATATAGCCTATAGCCTTTCTCGATAAATGGGCTATCTAACACCGAAAGAATTTTTCAGTAGTTCCTGAGATTAGCGCGTCAAACAAACAAACTCTTCAGCTTTATAATATTAGTATAGATTTTCTAACCGTAATTCATAAACTAAAACTGTGTACTTAGTAAATTTCCTTGAATAGGAACCGTTGTTTTTCACTTACATCCAGTAAATATGTTGCCAGCCGCGGTACGTGTTCCGATTCGAATGGAACTAACACCAACACTTGTTCCAACTTTGTTCCACTTCAAGTTGCGAGTTACGACTTAGATTATGTGCTAACGACTGTATAGTTGTTAAATTTCGGCGCATTTGGGCTTTATCTATGTTTTATACACTGGGATGAATATTGATGTAAAATTAAATGGAAATATTTTTTGTAGCATTTCTATTATTTTCATAGTAAACAAGAGGTATACATATTATGTAGTACGAGCGAAGCCGCAAGCGGAAAGCTAGTTTTCTTATAGATTACGATACTAAAAATTACTAATCTACTATAACTAATCTACTATATTATATCAAACTAGCGACCCACCCTGGCTTCTCAAGGGTGTAAAACTGATATAAAATATACCTATATTATGTATTCAATAAACAAATACACCTTGACCCACTCTATCTATGAAAAAACTGTATCACAATCCGTTGCGCAGTTTTAAACATGGGGACAGACAAACGGACAGCGGGAAGCGACTTCGTTTCATACTGTAGAGTCATAGTAATTACTTAATGAAACTATTCTTATAAAATTGGTTAAAACGGTTTATTGTCAGTACAATTACAGAATTAAAAAAAACAACAATTGAACGGTAAAATATCTTAATTCTCTATGAATTAATCAAAGTTAGCTTAAAACAGATATTCCAGCGATTCACTAATCGCTAGATATACATCAGATCTCAATACAATAATTAAAACGAGTACAATTCTTAATGACGTCGGCAAAAACTTTGTTATGTGCCGACAAAAAAGTGACGCGTCCACATAGAGCAAGCTATGAACAGATGTGTACCTAGAAAAGAAAATATTATTTACTTATTCGTTGTAAAATATTTAATACTTAATAAGAACTAAAATATGCGGTAAAACAACTGTATGTGGATATTGTTATCATTTCAAGTACCTATTACTAAGTAATTATTTTATACATAAGTCCGTTTATTTAATCAAGTACAAAATAAACTTTACATCAAACATTTTTTTATTCAATTAGACATCTCGAATCACTTTTGAGTTGTCATAACATATTTTAATCATTTACCACCTATTCGGAAAGCAGTAACTATGAAGAAGAACCGGCAAGAAACTCCTTATTTGCTCTTTTAAAATCATGTCAATATTATAATTTAATTTTACATAATATGTAACTACACAATATCATACATAAAACTATCTACAATAATAATCATTTTTTACACATGAGAACCAGGACGAGAAAGCAACACAATATTAATCAAATCAAATTTTTTCAGAGACACCAGGAGGCAGCCAAAGTCAGCAGCAGCCACGTCCAGCAGAGCAAGTCACTAATACTCCACCAGCCTTTACAATATTACATCTGTAACAAGAACACAATATTTTAATTAAAAAATAAGTACAAATAAAATATTTTGCCATGTCTGTTTTTTATTTACTCTACGTACGTACCAGCTAGGTTACAAAAGATATTGAGTAGACTCGCTAGCTCGATGACTCAGACATTTTTTACTGTATTTTTATTCTCAAATGCTTGATTTGTATGTGACTTCAAGTATTAATACAGAGAGAGAAAAAAGTATATTCGTATGTATGAACAAAAATTTGGATTTATGAGAGTTATTTTAAGAAAAGAAAAAAGATAGATTATAATATAATATATCCCTTAACATAATGACGATGGAGCAGTGGTGGCTCAGTGGTGAGACCTCGGACTTCAAATCGATAAGTCCGGGGTTCGAGACCAGGCGAGCGCGCAGGAAATAAATTGATTTTTCAATTTATCTGCGCATGTTGTTACATCACCACTGCTCGAACAGTGAAGGAAAACATCGTGAGGAAACCGACATGTCGAAGAATTTAAAAGTTCGACGACATGTGTCATCCGCCAACCCGCACTTGGCCATTGTGGTGGATTATGGCCTGTACCCTCATAGGAGGCCCGTGTCCCAGCAGTGGGAACGTATATAGGCTGATGATGATGATGAACATAATGATGACCATAAATGCTATTTTCATCTAGACAAAAAATTATGCTCTATATTAAAGAAATCAATATCATTATAAAAATAATTTGGAAAATCCAAAAGTGCACGCCTCATAATTTTTTTTAATAAATATTTATTAATTATTATTTTTGTTTATTTAATAACAATTAAACCACATCGAATCAGACCCTGAAAAATGAAAGGGTTCTATTCCTGAGCATACTCAAGCGTAAGAGAAAAAAAAAGACTCGATTAGTAAAGTATTTCGGTCGCTATCGTGTTAACAAGAAAAAGGATCCGCACATACAGACACACGGACGTCCAAGACAGAACTTTTTTAAACTGTTTTTTAACTAGTTTAAATAACAAAAATGACATCAAAAATATCATGAACGTTAAAAATAGTGTTTTTTCTTAATATGTGTGTGTATGTATTATCTTACAAGTGCAATGTATGATACATAAAGACATTTTAAGTTTGAAAAATCAGATGTTTTGCGCGAAGTGACAGTAGTACCCACCTCAACGCTTCGCTTATGAGGCGTGCAATAATTTACTACTGTGTTTCGCAAAATCTATAAAAGTCCTCATCTCTATAATATGATTAAAGTATAAAAATGTGAATACACTAACATTAATTGGAATTAAAAATATATTTCTTGGAACTATTACTTGTTAAAAAAATAATATCTACTTAAATCTCCTTTTCCATTAGCACACTGCACAATATTTGCCATTATTACTTTTCGTTTTCATATATATTTTTTCGTTAGTTTAAGTAATTTAATAATATGCTTTGTATGTTATTTATTTCTAAATGATTGTATAGTACATAATATTTAAAATAAATCATTTATCATCTTTTATCTGAGTACTTTATATACTTACTAGTTCTGCCCGTGGCTTCGCCCGCGTTTTCAAATAAAAACCCGCATAGTTCCCGTTCCCGTGGGATTTCCGGGATAGAACCTATGCTATGTGTTACCCTCTATATGTGTGCTAAACATTGTAATCGGTTCAGTTGTAGCGACACCTCGCTCTGAATCGCGCAAGCGAAATGTTTTCGCTA
>CAJQZN010041309.1:32694-54244 GCA_907164685.1 Colias eurytheme
TGGAACATTCTTTATATTCTTATACATGTAAATTACTAATTGTCTCGGCAAACGTTGTTCTGTCTTAACTTTTGTCACATAGAGCTTATGAAAATAGATTGTTGCCGATTCTCAAACCTACCCGTTATGTGTCAAAACGTTTACGGTTAATTTCATGAGAATCAAAACGTTTCAGAGGATTTTAACTACGAACACTGCGACACGAGAATTTTATATATTAGATTTAATCCTCTATTATATCCTCTATTTAAGCGGAAATACAACAAATTATATTGGATATCGAGTATAATCAAATATTAGCATAAGTCAGAAAATTTCGTGCCCCATAATTATGTTGTACTTCTTTATTGCCCATATATCACTGAAAAGGGGCAATTTTCCCGTTAAACGGAAAGCGTTGGAATTAGCCTTATAAGTGTCCCTTCATAAATTAATGTACACAAGTCGTAAACGATCACACTTTGGGGTTAGTTCGATGACCTGTTTTGACCAATATTAAAAACTGTTATATTTATAATGTTTAGTTCTTAAGAAATCATTTTTGCATGCTTTGATGGATCAGTGGAGTAAGTATTGTATTCTATACTGAATCTAGAAATAAGGAATCAATAGAAAATTGAAAATACAACAAAAAGTTTAGGTTTTACAAAGGCCATGAGTTCATTTAGATTTTGGTCTATTTAAAAAATCCATATTCTATAAATACATTTTATTTGCATTGTAATAAAAATGCCAAACAAGGTCTCTACTGTATTTTAAGAAAAATATAGGATTTACTCGTTTCGCGTTATTATTTTTAATACAACTAGTTTTAACTCAAGCCTCGTTAGGCATATCTCATTAAGGCGGGTGCACACCTTCCAGCGCTTTATTTAAGGCCAACGAAACAGTTCAGGGTAATGAGACGGAGGCGCGCGTGACGCCACGTCTTTATTATTTTAATCGCTGCTTGTGGCACACTGGATGCGGTACTATATTTTCTTCTTACAACTATAAAGGGGTTTCTATGTCAGTGTTTTTATTTGTTTCAGATTGTCCAAGAAAAATATAGGTTCTGAAGTAGCATAGAGCCTCTGCATACATGCAATAATAGAAAACGTGTTAATTTATCGTAAGCAAGACATGGGCATTGTACCTACTGTAATTAATTGATAATAAATGAAATAACAAACAATAATTGAAATAAATAACAAAATTATGTCCTGATTTCGTGTATAATTCACTAGTTTAAGGTGAAAAAAGATTATGCAGATTTATTAGAAAATTTACACTTAGCATTAGCTTGATATAGCATAGCTCACCATAGTCCACAAGCTTTAACAGGACAGCACACGTGGTAACAATATTTACACGGCGAACGCACTCTGCATACGAAGCGCACAGTAATAGCCCCGCGCCGGAGTGCTGCTTGCGATGACTTCATAGTTTTGTTTGCAGTGTGACCTATGCTTTATTTATTTGTAAACACTTGGGGTGTTTTCGTTTGTTTGTTAAATGGGACTTTTAAAAGAGTTGCGACGTAAAGTCTTTTAGAAATATTGAAAACAATATATTATGATTCTTTGCTTGATCTGATATAGAGAATAACCCTAAATATTGCGTAAACATTTCTATCATTAGGTCGGAGAT
Organism: Colias eurytheme; assembly: GCA_907164685.1. Taxonomy (NCBI): domain Eukaryota; kingdom Metazoa; phylum Arthropoda; class Insecta; order Lepidoptera; family Pieridae; genus Colias; species Colias eurytheme. The sequence continues at coordinate 34,324 of CAJQZN010041309.1, forward strand.
TCGATTCTTTGATTATATTTATAGCCAATTTCATAATTTCTGCATGTTTTGTCATTACTTACTTATCTATCAGCCAAAGTATTCGTAAAATTACGTAAAATTTTTTAGAATAAATAGTTAATATATTATGTACTAGCTGCGCCCTGCGATTTCACCCGCATGGTTGCGCTCCTATTGGTCTTAGCGTGATGATAATATATACCCCATAGCCTTCCTGGCTATCTAACGAAATAATTTTTCAAATCGGACCATTTAGTTCCTGAGATAAGCGCGTTCAAACAAACAAACAAACTCTTCAGCTCTATAATATTATGTATAGATAGTATAGATAGGTACGTATAGGCACTTCGTATAAAAACAATTTACAAGTCTCGCCAACATTATTCAAGCACAAAACTTGTGTGTTTCATATTCAACCTGAAAACTTACAAATAAGTTGTAAGTACGAAAGATTGATGCGATAATGTTCGAGCATTGATCGATCCCTTTGTTTTAGTTTTTATTGCAAACACGTGAAAATCCATTAATTCCATTTTATAATATTAGTCTGAGTTTTATGGATAAGTTTATAGTTTTATTAGTGTATAGTAATAACCTTTTATTGAATTGAAATGACTGGGGAACGGCTAGACAGTTTGATTTTTTCTATTCGTGAGGTATCGTGAAAAGTTGTTAATTAAAGGGCCGACTTTTCAATCTTTCTTTAAAAATCTCGTCCAATAAAGATTAGGTACATACACATAATATTATAATGGCAAAAGATGGGCAAAACACATCTTTGAAATGGTTGACGAATACGATTTTCCGTATTCGACGAATCAACCAATTATTGAAAAATCTGCCGTTTAGTAGAATATAATATAGCTCACGGCACGTAAGTTTAGCGCTCACCTCTACATTACTCATTAAGTTTATTTCTAATATTAAGTAAGTAACATTAAGTTTATAATATGTATCAAAGTAAACTGAATACCTACTGATATATTTTTTCTTATTTTCTTATACTTTACTAGCTTTCCGCCTGCGGCATCGCCCGCGTTTTCAAAGAAAAACCCGCATAGTTCCCGTTCCCGTGGGATATCCGGGATAAAACCTAGCCTATGTTACTCGTGGATAATGTAGCTTTCGAATGGTGAAAGAATTTTTAAAATCGGTCCAGTAGTTTATGAGCCTATTCATTACAATAAAACAAACAAACAAACAAACAAACAAAGTTTTCCTCTTTATAATATTAGTGTAGATTTCTGAATATTGTATTAATAGTATTCAGAAAGCTTTAAAACTTTTTATAGCTTATAATAGGTATTATACTTTATCGACTTACCCATCAATTACATTAAAATAAAAAAGAACAAACAGTATCATTGTCTTTTTAATATATCCAAAATCAACAGTAACCTGAGTGTCCGTGGGTTCGATGGCCGATACACAAATACTTTCGCACGTGCCTAAGTATTCATAGGGGAGGATAGATACGATTATCAGCGTTTGTTATTTTTATTTCGTTTTTGACTATCATTGCCACCTGGATATGCTTGAGATAAAACCAGGTAGAGTTCAGTTTTTGACTTCGCTTGTTGCAAGATATGTGGACAACTGCTCAGTGTTCTTTTTATAGATTACTGCCTTCTGTTTCACTCGCTATGTCTCTCTTCAACGTCTGCTTAATTTACTGTAAATAAATAAAAACATTTAGTACCGTGATTTCTGGCTTGATTATATTAAGTGATACATAAATAAATACTAAATATTCAAAAAACAAAAAAAGGATTAATTATAAATGAATTAAAATGTTAATGTTAACTGTTCTTTATGTAGATTGTAGATACAACAAAATGTTTAATAGACCCATGAAATCACATCAGGGAATTGAGTAAAAATAATTGTATCATTACAAAAAGGACATAAAAAGTTCCCATAACAAATTTAACCACAATTTAAATCCATTTCGCTTCACCTATCCGAATGATTGGAAGGTCCGGGTCACATTAAAGAAGATTAAATCATATTCGTAATGATAATCCAATTTATCCGGGAAAACTCAAAACTTCCAGTTGAGGCAAATTTAAAATTAATTAGAAATCCCTTCAGAAGTGCCAGCCCTGATCCGTAATGATTTCACGGGGCGGACTTGACGCGATCCTCGGAATGATAATTTATGTGGAATTCATATGTTCACAAAAATAGAATATAAAATATTATATACAAAAGCTGGTAACTAATAGCAGATCCGGCATAGATTCATAAAACTATATTCATAATGACGTTGCATAATAATAATTAAAGAATGGTATTTTGTAACTTTTCATGGGATATTTGCAATATCTCAAATCAGGAATTAATGTAATGTAAATTTGTATTCTTGTTGAAAAAAATTAAATCAGTGTTTAGCTATTTAGTCCGTTATTAAGTATTGAGGGACTTAGTTAAACCTTCGAAATAGTTAATAAAACGCTTCTAATATAAATTAATTAATTTTAGCCCAAAATTGAACTAGTTCACAAGTAAACGACATACTTACTTATGAACCAACTTGTAGTATTTTATTTCTAAACTAGCTTCCGCCCACGACTTTGTACGTGCATCCCCGTTTATCCCCGTTCCCGCAAGAATTTCAGGAAATCCTTTCTTAGCGGATGCCTATAACGTCCTAACTAACAACTACCTGCATGTCAAATTTCAGCCCGATACGTCCAGTGGTTTGGGCTGTGCGTTGATCACTATATCGGTCACCTTTGAGTTTTATATATATAGATGACTAGTCTTTGAATCCCTCCCTGTACACAGGCATGCCAAAACCGCGGAATGATCACGTGAGCTAATTATTATTACTGTGCCACTGTTAACCCTGCCCCTAACCACTATGTTACCACTTGAGTTATGTGACATATCAACTATGACAGCTATGCACGTAATGCCGTGTTATTGGTGTAATTTGCGCTAATACAGCGGGAATTATTTACATACCTTGTTCATTTCTTAGTCTGTAATTATCTACATTATCTAGGTACATTACGGTTATACATATACTTACTATATGTGAAATAGGATGTGATGAAGACGGCGGTTAAAATAAATACATTTTAACCGTGTCTTCATTTTGAAGTTGTCACAATAACTTTTTGACATTATTGCTATAACCATCCTCGTACTTCAAGGAATATTATAAAAAAGAACGAAATCGGTTCAGCCGTTCTCTACTTGCGCTTACTAACACATTTGGCGATTCATTTTTATTATAAGGAAGATTGTAGCAATCCAAAGAACACCTTAATCAATAAAACAAGCCGAATAAAGCCAAATATCTTTAAATACTTAATAAATAAATGTCAATTTAATTAAATGCATTAAAAAACATAAATAACTGAAATATTAATAAGTGTATAGATACGAATTGCTCCACAGTGAATAGAAATTCCGTAAAAGGGTCCAAAGAAAATCCCAGGTATTTTTACATGAAATATGTTCAACACAATTTACTTTATGGCGATACCGTAAACAGGCTTTATTGACGAAATATTTAATCTGTGGGCGAATGAATTATGGCGTATTGATATAAATGGCGCGCTTTTAAAACTATAAATTCTTTACATTTTGTGTAGTTCATGTGTTTTATATAGGGTTTTAATATTTTTAAAGGTTATATTTATGAGTCGAAATGTGTGGTCGTGAAAAAGTAATGATGGAAATTCGTGGTAATGTATTTTCAATTTTGCAAGGTTTATGTGGTAACTGGTAGTGCGGTCCTGAAACTATTATATCTTTATAAAAGCTCTAATTTATGAATTCTGTATTATTTTTAATTAGAATGATAATATTATATTGGACTGACCGGTTGGCTTGGTTGGACGTTGGTAGTAGCCCTGTCTTACAAGCCAAGTCCAAGTCATGGGTTCGATTCCCACCCGGGGCAAATATTTGTGTGATATGAACATAGATGTTTGCTCTGTGTCTGGGTGTTAATTATCTATATTAAGTATTTATTTAAAATTATATATGTATGTTTATCAGCCATCTGGTTTCCATAACACAAGCGAAAGTTTGATTGTGCCGTGTGTGAAAATTGTCCTGAAATATTTATTTATTTATTATGTAGTTGTAGATCTGTAAGAAATGTCGTGTGTCAATGTTTCTTTTCTCTACATTTTCGAACACTAAAATGATTGTACAATTGCTAAATTTCAGATCAATACATTCTGATTTCTATCTTTTTTTAATCTATACTTACTAATAATATTATAAAGCTGAAGAGTTTGTTTGTTTGTTTGTTTGTTTGTTTGTTTGAACGCACTAATCTCGGGGACTACTTGTCCGATTTGAAAAATTCTCTCGGTGTTAGATAGTCCATTTATCGAGGAAGGTTATCGGCTATATAACATCACGCTACGGCCAACAGGAGTGGAGCTACGGGGGTGAAACCGCGCGGAGCAGCTAGTTAACTATATGTCTACGTCATCACTCCTGAATAATGATGTTATTCTATATGTACCCATATATTTCACATAAGGTCTTATTATATTTTACAATCTTAGATAATGTTGTAAAAGTACCAACTTAAGACTTAAGATTTCAATTTATTTTCAACTTCAACTGAATATCCTGCCATTTATTTAGCCCTCATAAAACTGACCAATTACGTAATCTCATTAGACTTAAGCTATTGCTAATGTGTCCGTTCCACAAATAAAACAGACATTACAATTTAACGTGGATCGTCTCTTGCCTCCCATTGTATCATATTAATTGCCACATTCCAATGTGAACGATTTTTTCATTGCCAACTATAAAATTGCGACTAATCCCTTTTTACGATTTCATTAAATTGGAAATTAACCGTCTCTCTGCAATGCATAGCAAACTTGTAATAAACTAGTTCATTTGAATTCAGATTACTTATATGAAACGATTTATTAAGATATGCGGCGCCAATGAAATTGGCATACAGATGACTATCTTATAATATCATGTGTTGTGTTTATATATTTTAGATTATGTTTCAGAAAAATGAAAGCTATAAGTTCTTTAATTTCAAAGTCACAGCGTTACATGCGGTTGCTTATTTTTTTAAATAAACATAATTTATATGAAACATTGATATATTTTGCAACAAAATATTGTTATATATACCCTTAAGATTTCTATAACCTATAAAGGGGATAACTTTATACCTTCATATATTTTAACATCTCTTATATTGTTCTCTCGCACCATAATCGAGTAAAGATACTTTGTTTTATAAATTGATTTCATATGCAACAATACAGAATATCAACGACATACATCTTACTTTACTTACCAATACATACAACAAAAAAGAGCGTGTGTACCGGGCACACGTGTCAGAAGTGAAACTTCTTTGGCAAAATTCAAAGATACCAAAATCGTTGCCTTGCTCAATGACGTGACGGTATTGCCATGACGCGACCTTAAAATTTTACTCTCAATACGCTTAGAAGTTTCACTCCAAAATCTTAATGTAAAAAAAACACAGTAAACACATTCTACTGCTACATGATTACTCCAAATTAACCATAGTTTATCCATCCAAGAGTTTTTCAGTTATTTTGAACTTGCAGGAACTGGGGTCATCAGTTATTCAATAAGTTCGGACGCTCCGTGTTTTGTATGGAAAGTTCTAGATAAGTCGCCCAGCGTCTGCTCAATGAATAAAACATGCGTCGTAATTTCATTATGAGATGAGAATAGGACGTGAGCCATAATTTTTAGCACATTAATATTAAGTATTTACATATTTTCTGTGTACATGTTTGTTTATAATATGTCCACAGAATCATTATTCTGTGCACAGTGCACAGTTTAACTAATTCTAGTATAGTATCGTTTTTTAAAAACAAAACACAGACGAGATTTTTGATTTCATTTATTTGTTACCTACTTTAAAGTTATCGTTAATTTTAATGATTTTTATTACAACATTATAAGTAAGTATTTGATGATAGATGACGCTGCTTCATTCGTTAATTATCATTTCCTATATAATATCACTAGCTGTAGCTGTGCCCCGCGGTTTTACCGGTGACCGGTTACTTTATTGGTATGAGTAAGATGAGGATTTACTTTAAGATTAACGTCATTATAATCTACTAGATTTCCGCCCGCGGCTTCGCCCGCGTTTTCAAAGAAAAACTTGCATAGTTCCCGTTCCCGTGGGATTTTCGGGATAAAACCTATTTTTTATATGTTAATCCAAGTTACCCTCTATATGTGTGCTAAATTTCATTGTAATCGGTTCAGTAGTATTTGCGTGAATGAGTAACAAACACACACACACATCCTCACAAACTTTCGCATTTGTAATATTAGTAGGATAGGATGTTATAATTAATACCAATTAATATGTAAGTCTAGTATTTATGGTGTTAATTCTGATTTCTTATCTAAGTAGTTAATATTGGGCATATAATTCACATTATTATATTAATTAAATAGCAGTAGATTTTTTTGTTATTATAGGTATGATAGGGAAGCGCTTGACCACGATCTCGCCTGATGGTAAGCTGAGATGTGGCCTATGATGGAGCGCACTTCCCTAGAAGGTACCCGTTCACTCTTCGCTTGAAGACCCCCATATTGTATTCGTCGGGGAACACATATACTCAGGAAGCATGTTCTAGTCCCTCGCGGTTCGAATGAAGAATGTCGATCCGAACCGCTTTCAGCTTTGTCCGGGTACATGGAACGTCCACCATATGGCGATGCCTAGAGTCTGTGCTCCTCGACGACCGATGGATAAATAGGGATGGCGGAATTAAAATTTTATTCAGATTACAAGTTTTAAATAGCCCAGACAATTGCAAAAATGTAACACGAGTAGCGATATGATTAACCCTTGATTAACCAATCAATTTCTATTGGTTGGAATACAGGCTGTTCTAAAATAAAACAAAGATTTTTGATAAGATTTTTTTCTGTTTCATTTCAGAATTGAAATTATTTATTTGAATTTCCTTTTTTCAACCTATCATGATTCAACCATCATATTATGATTTATAAACCACACATTATTAAAAAAAAAACGTTTATTGAAATTTAATATGACGTCAATTCGTCGCGAAAGTTTGAAGAATATTTATTTAATTACGTAACTTAAAGTGAAATGTACAAGAAACAATTTTAAATGTTGTAGGCTTGTCACGTAAGCACTAAGATAGTGGTGTGATACAATAATGCGCGTCTTGCATGAATAATTTCTGTTAGATAAATATGAGAAATTAGTTTTAAAATTGCTGTTATATAAATAAAACAAGTTAACAATATGTTTGTGAAAAATTCTACATAAGGCAGGTGAATTGTAAAATTAAAAATAATTCATGTAATAACTGAAACTTTCTAGCTTTACTAGTTATCTAACTTGACTGTTACAATAATTATTAATAGGATATTTTAGGATTTAGTATAAATCCGTTCAATAATTTTTACTTCTTAAAATGCTCAAAATAATGCAGACACCAAATATTTTGTTCTTCTTTTTTCAAGTAACAACTCCCGCCGAATATTTTAAAATTAAATGGACAACCTAAAACAACCTCCTTCTTAGCCATTCCTCTAAACAACTACTTAAAGACATTTAATAAAAGTCACCAATGCCAGGACATTCCAAAATACCAAGCATCCTGTATAAGCTATCTGACTAACGGTTAATTACTGCTAGCCGGCTTATAGCCCGACTATAAATAAATCAAACTAGCCGCTTCGCAATTTACCATAATAACTAGATAATTACTATATTACCTGATTCGCTTTTGTGCATGTGGCATTTTATTCGTTTCAACTGTGACATTTCTCGTATGAGTTCATATGCTGTAATAATATGGATTTACGGTTAATAATAGGTAATTATTAATTAATATAAATAGAGGTAGGTTATTAATAAAGATATAAGGTTTCATTTTTTGTCTGTTTGTAATGGATACACTTAAATACCAATAAACCGTTTTGAAACATTATCCGACACAAACAATTATGTTCCGGACTGGTAAGATATATCAAGCCTTACTTTAAAATAATATAGATTACTTATTTAATACTTACTTAACAATTATATATGAGATTCCTGGAAAATAAAGTTAATAGAAAAAAAGAGTACCTAGCGTTAAGAAAACGCTAGAACAAGTAGCAGCATAATAATTGTTCCCCCATTTAACAAAAATAGCTGCACATATTTAGATAGAACTTAGTTTCTTGACTTGCCGCGCGGTTTCATACTGACGAATACATTTATAGCTTACTAGCTTTTTGCCCGAGGCCTCGTTGTGTAGTCAAAGGAAAAGACAATGTCGACTAGCTCCCATTCCCGAAGGATTTTCGAAATAATAACTGTCCTCCTAATGTTCCTTTGTCCTTTCTCAGGTCTCAAACTGTTGCAAAAATTTCATCCAAATCGTTTTAGTATTGACGTGAAAAAGAGAAAGATACTTAGACAGAATTTTCGCATTTATAACATTAGTAGGGATGTTTTATTCTGGTACAAAAGCACTGCCAAGTGTCATCAAAATCCGTTTAGTGGTTTCACGTGAATGAGTAACAAACATACAAACGCGAACGTAACGAAACTTACCAGCAATTCATCTTGAAAAACCATATGGAATATTTAAATAAAATTCCGCGTTAATAAACATATTATTAATAGGATTGACAAGCTAGTAACTCAGTATATTATAATGCTTGCTAACCAACCCTATCCCACACTGAAAGAATACGGTTCATTTGAGAACAATCCCATTGTCTCCCAAATGTTCTGAAACACTTTAACGGTCCAAAAAGAACTCGCAAGATACGAATTCGTCTTTTCTAATACCCTATAAATAAACATGTGGTGATTGTTAGGGAGCCTGCACATTGGTTGAAAAGTCTAAAAATTTTTTTACAATGATAGAGCAAATATTTTATGTATTTAGAATGAGAATTAGCTTTTGGATACGAAATGTAGAGCGTTATACTTTTAATATAAATATAGTGTGCGTCACAAAAAAACAGTTTGCAGCTACAACTAACACATTATTTATTTATACTATTCATATTTAATGCTTACAAGTAAAATAATATATATTCATTTTTAAGCCAAGAATATTTTATTATGCACTATATCCAGTAGGTAACAATATTTCTTATTATTATTAAGCAAGAATGTCATGCAAGATTACCTTTTAATACCTGTGATTTAGGGTAACGCGATGAAATCTGCTCACATTGTATTACAAAAACAAAAACAGCATACATTGTATTCCCATACATTGATGAAGCATTCTGTATTATTAATTATTATAGCATAACTATCATACAACAATACGCACGAGAAAATAATAAAATTTAAATGAAAATTTTCGAGAAAAACTGCAAGTGTAAAAGGTCCATTAGGGCGTCACTGAATGGCTTATTGATGTTGTGAGCCTTTTACAATGGCGCAGCTGTGGAGTGCTACAGATAAAAAATATTCGCCTATAACTTAACGATATTGCTTTATTTCGTTAAGGTGCTGCAGTCAACATCTGTATTTCGGTACTTAGATAGATTTTTAGAAATTTGTTTTTGTTTTGTAAAAGTTCAGAAAGTAAATGGATAAGTTATTGTAACTTTTTAATAAGTTAGACAAGATTAGAACTTATATAACGATTAAGTTATAATACATTAATTGGCATAGCATTATGCAATTCCTTATAAAACAAATAATAACTAATTATGTATTTATTAACAGCTGTAAAATATAATACAGTGAAACCTGGTTAAGTGAGACATCAAGGGACCTGCAATGTCGTTTCACGTTAATCTCGGCTATAACCTGAACCAAAACAACCAAGTATTATAAAGACTAGCTGTGCCCCGCGGTATTACCCGCACCTGTTAGTCTGATGATATAGCGTGATGATATCATACAGCCTATAACGGATAACCTTCCTCGATAAATGGCCGGGGGCTATCTAACACCGGAAGAATTTTTCAAATCAGACCAGTAGTAGTTCCTGAGATTAGCGCGTTCAAACAAACAACAAACAAACTCTTCAGCTGTTATTATTATTAAGTAAAGATTTCAGAAAACACACTTTTTTATAAGTCACAAACAACCATCAAAATGTAAACAACATTAATGTAATTATTCAGAGTGAATAAAAATTTTCTATAAAATGAAAGACACACATTTTAATTAAACTCTGAAGTCTATTCTTAGTAAAATATTATCTTTGTAAACAGTAATAAATATTTCCGGGGTTGATTAAAGTAATGAAATGTCATAGAAAATCTTACAAAATACACACTTTTCTTTTGAATAAACCGAGTCAAGTAACAAAAATTTATTTAAATGTTATAATAAAGTCTTTTATTTATATTATTAGACTCCAAAAGAAATTAGAATAAGAAATGCATAGATTTAGCCCCAAATTAAACCTAAGAATTATTTAATTAACTTAACGCATAATAAATCTCAATTCATGACTCATGAATGGGCAAAAAGAAAACCCATATAAATTTTATATAGACGAATAGTTATAACGGAAAATAAAAAGTTCATTTCGCGTTTTCAGTACAAAATTCTTATTAAAATCTGAATTCTGAGTTGCCAAAAAATATAGGTTGAATTCATTACAAACTAATGAGGTGTCATTCATAAACGTATAGTTAAAAATATAAGAATTTACCCGGTAAATAGCCATTTTCACGCTGAATAAAAATTACAATATTTATCAAGAAGTGTATTTTTTGTTGAAATATATACCAGCGGTTTTTTGTTTTTCTGTTTCATTATGAAAGATCAAGTGACAATAATTACATAGAATTCATCTGGCTTAAACAGCATATAAACTGTGTTTCTTTTAAATGATATAGCAGTCTTTTTATTGTAAGTTCAAATATCTAAACCTGAATTTTCTTTGTACTACAAATATTTATCGTGGAATTCTAATTTCTTAGTGGTCCTCGAAATTTCAAAAAGCAATGAAAATAGATTTATACATATTTTAACCGGAAAAAATATCTGTTACTAAAAAGTTGCAGTACTTAGATGTGTATCTATTATTATTCGATGCGTAAATCTCGGAATTGTTCAAGCCAGATAAGCAAATTGTATGGGTTTATTGTGCGGTGTGCCTTATTGTATAATTTCTTTATTTTTTAAACGTTAGTTGTTGTCTGTTTTAACATTCGATCTAGGAAAGTTTTTTCAGCGAGATATTTTCAAGGACTTATAATAATCCTTTTTATTTTAAATAATGGAAAGCTTTTACAGTATGCTTATCTATGAATCTGTGAATTATTCACACATCTACTTAAAATAATTTACCCAATAAATAGATAAGAAACATTTGTTTTTATATAGCTAAGTATTATTAACAAGTATAAAGGTATAATAACTATATGTTACTATTAAATTTTTCATTAATAGGTATCTGTTTCTTGTTACAATTATCGATTCCTCATCAATTTTTATTTTACTTTTTCAGTTACAACTCGAACCGACTACCATTTGTAACGCAATCACTAATCCTACGTCATTAAGGCGATGCTAATTTCGTTAATTTGGTAGGCAAAGCAAAGCCGTCAATTATTTGAAAAGCCCTCCGTCATCCGGGTCATTAATTCAAGTACCACCGATAGCTGGGAGGGCTTTATTACTAGATTTTTCCCGTCGCAGCATTATGTGTGACCTGGATGACAATGTTGCTTCGAATTTGGAGTTATTGTTAGAAGATTTAGAAGGGAAAATACTTACACTTTATTTTGCTCGTAAAGTCGGTTTGAAAATTGATAAAAATTAACCTGTCACTCATAACTCAAAAATACAGCATTTTACTGATGCATTATCACTGTATTTCAGATATGACTTACTTACCATCAAACAAAATAGGCTACTGCAACAATCGTAGGCTCTATATTAGTGCCCATTTTTTGTAAGAACGGGTACATGAGCTGGTGGGTCGCCTGAGAGCAAGCAATCACGCTTGCCCTGAAAATTTCTGAGATTCCTGAAGACGTGTGACGGCTTTTTGAATAGGACAGGATAAAAGAATAAAAGAAGGGTTTGGGAAAGGCCAACAAAAGGAAATCTACTTCCATTATATACATTGCATTCAGAGCGCATTTTATCCAAATAAAAACATACAATATTGGCTCTAATTGGGCTACAAACTATGATTAACTTCATGTACTTACATCCAGATATTTATAGACAATGTAACACAACTCTAAAACAACATTAGCTAGTTATTACCCATCCCTTTCCAACGCACAGTGAAGTATACATCTATCCCTGTTTAAGGTTGGTTGGATTTTTCCGAACCGTTAGCTTACCCTTGCTGAAAATGAGTGGAATATATTAACCGACAAATGGAATCATTTGTTTTGATCCATATAATAGGGTATTACATAGACACCTTTTATGTGAATTAGGTTAATGTTCTGAGTTGGATATGTTTTTCATTTCCTTTTTCAATGTTCTGGTTATCGTTGGAACTGGTGTTATGCTACAATGTTACAATATTAAACGCAAAAGTTTGCTAACCGACCGATGGGTATAATGTACTGTTTCAAATACTTTACATATGAGGAAGTACGTGTTTATTTTTTAAAATTATATGATTAAATATCTGTGCCTCCAGTGAATAAGGGAGTAAGACGAGTTATTCCCTTTGGTTTTTATTGCACCATTGGATTCAGCTCGTCAAAATACACAACATATCAAAAGGTCATATCTCTAGCTGCGTCCTAACCCATTTTTTCGAATGACCCAAACGGTATAAGTAGGGTGTGATTAACGGTATAAGTTACCTTATCCATCATTTTAGGCAATCGCAAAGGAACTATTCGTCTCGAGTCAAAAGTACCCACGAACACAAAGACGTATGTGTAGTTATACTTTTTGAATAAAGACTTAATTCATTTTGTTCCATCAGTCCTAACACTATTTTAGTATAAACGCATTTGTGTCATTTTTCTAACATGAGCATAAAGGAACAACTCTTTTAGTGTCATTGGTTCAAGTGACGACATGAGACAGTTTGGCATTAATGCCGTGTTGCTATTGGTCTATTAATTGAATACTGCACGGAAACAACACACCATACCTATTCCTTATTATTTTTAAATCGTTTTTTTCAATAAATCTCCAACAACAAATCTTTATATTTTTTAAAAAAGGTATTTATCAGTTAACTTGCGATACTAATATATTTCTATGGAAATTAACTATTTTTTGCAATAGATATTAAAAATACAGTTAACACATTAAGTGCATTTAATGATATTATACTCTTTGTTTATATAAATACAGAACGATAATTGAATCATCTAAAAAAAGCCAACAAAAATGTTAAACTTATATTTTCTTCTTAAATAATTGGGTAAGTTTAAAAAAAAAACTCGTTTTTAATTTTTTTTTTAAATTATCTAACTACAATAATCAAGACAATAATATTATCTCTGTCTATAATAGTCGCATAAAAAAAAGTATTTATAACCAGGCTTAACAATAATTATGAATATTGTTTTCTCCGCATATAGCGTTTTAGCCACTGTGCTTTGGTAATTTGCCTTTTTTATAGGAAAAAAATCCGCAATATCGATACTTCTTTGGTCCTGCATTTTCGTAAACATTTTATGGATACTCTGGTACCACATATTTTGAAAAAATTGGGCTATTGTCACGTAGAGTCTCTTCAAAGTGCGTGCCACAAGTCGTATTTGCATCCAAGGCACCTTCAAATATGTGCTTAATTTTGCATAAAATCTTTGCGGCTCATTGTATTTTCTTTATTTATCTACATTATTTTGATATTATATGATATAGACATTGTTAAAATTTTATATCATGCCGTAAAAAATCGCCACTGACCACCTTATAACTTTTCCTGTATTAACTGAACATACAGTAATATGGTTTTCGGTCTTCTCTTATCTCTTTATAGTGCTTGTATCCTCAATGTATACCACCATGACATTGTGGCGTTGCCACTTTTATTATCTATATTTTACGAAACGGAACGCACTTGATCGAATTTTAAATTGATTCGACGATTAATTTTCACTAGGACAATAGTTAATACGCAAAACGCAATACGCAGTTGATACGTATTTAATACCAATACTCAATGATTGTCTCCTGCTAACCTGTACAGACTAGGCTCATTGTGGTGACTGGTGAAACATTGTATAGCATTAACAACATAGTACTGTATTATTGAAAGATCGATTAAACGTTTATTTTACAATCTACGACTTTCATTATACATGGGTAACAAAACCCCATAACATATTCGGTTTTACTCCGGACAACATCTTCAGCCACCCAATCCCCTTGCTTGAAGTCCAAATCCAGCGGAGGACAATAATCGTCATTTACTAAAATTGAAGGTTTTTCGTCCTAGTATAAAAGTTGTCTGGATCCCATTTTATACACAATCTATAGTATAATACTATAGATATCATGTGAAACGTGACTTGGAAAAAAATTATTCAAATAAATCACAAAATAAAAATTTGAAACAATCTTAAAAGTTACGAAAAGCCCAATTATACGTCAAAATGACGCACAACATCCTCTTTACAACCAAATGGCGGAATTTACCTGGATGAGCCAACTATGTACTGCTAGGTCTCGACGGCTAATAAGTTGGTTCTGGATTTTGCAGCGATTCGATGGTAAATATAGAAGAGTTCATACGTCAAATTTACGTAGATTGGACTTCTAGGGTTAAATGCATAAATACCTAAATGTTGCTTTGTTTTTATTATCTAATAACGAAAAAAAACCCGTTGATTTCATTCGTTTTTCAAGCTACGTGCATAGTTTTTCCACTAAAATGCCTCAATTGAGTCATAAAGTACACAAATTTCAAGCATAATAAGTCACATCATTTCTATAAAACCAAAACTGGCAATAATATAAGTCGTGTTGTGCGATTATGAACATAGTGCATAAGGGCATAAGTCGTTATATTGCAAAGAGTAAAAAAAAAATTATGTGAATACATTGAGTTATTCCATAAAGTACTCGTTCATAAGGCCACAACTACAAAAAAACACGAAAAAAGTATATTTATGGGGTTGTTACAATATGTGTTCCTATGTAAAAATATAGTCTAACATCATATCTTACACATACAAGCTTAAAATTTTGAATTACTAAAGATTTAGTATTGATATACAGTTTTTTGTCTCTCCTGAAAAGTGCTGTTTTTGAGTTATTCCCTTATTCACTGGAGGCACAGATATATAAGTGAAGTAAAAAAGTATTGTAATCGAAGTATGTTTATGTCTAATGTTTGCTGTTTAATTCTAGGAAAAAACTATGAAAATCAAATTTTATCGTATAGACTATGTGCCTACCTACCTAGTGCACTTTCAATGAAACACGTAACAAAAATAACACCTTCTTTATGTATGTTTATATGCATTACGCATTAACAATATGCATGCACATTGCTGAATGCACATACATTAAAATTTCGTATCGAGGGATATTTTTTAGCAATTTAAATCCAAAAACAACAACGGCGCATTGTTTATCACGCTGTTCAAAACGTCACGAACTTACCGGCACGAGCGAGTTGTGGTTGGTCTATCGACAGGTATTGATGACGTCATAAGTCAGCCCGCCAATCGCGGCCGCGCAGCTCAACTGATTTCAGTTAGTTCGAAATTCAAATTTGTTACATTCCACAACATTCCAGAACTAGGGGGTGATGTAGCGTTGTCTGGTTAGTTTGATTGTTTATTGTTTGTAATGAACAATGGACTAAGTGATGGTTGAGTAACTTAGGAAGTTTTAATAGCCATGGAAGATTTAAATCATAATATTAACTAGTTTAAATAAAGCTTGTTAATATTAGAAGAGTTGTATATAAGTATCTGATTATAGTTGTAGATCAAGTTTATTTCCAACTAGCTTTGCGCTGCGATTTTACCGGCATAGCTTCGGTCCTATTGGACTTAGTGTAATGATATATAGCTTATAGCCTTCCTTGATAAATGGATTATTTAATTTTTCAGATCAGACCCGTAGTTCCTGACATAAGCACGTTCAACCAAACAAACAATCAAACTCTTCAGCTTTATAATAGTAGTTTAAACAAATCCTATAAAAGATGCCCTCTAAAAATCGTTATAGTTGCTCTTATTGTAATTATAGTGATAATAAAACTAAAAATATCCTAACTGACTTGAGTAGCTATAAAAATATATCGTATTGGTTAGGTTATTGATATTGTCTGCTCAGACCTTGTACTAACATTATTAAATTATTTGCGGTTGAATGTAGCTAATAGATGACTCCATTATGTTATTTGGTCCTTCAGAGGGCAGAGTAACGTTTTATTGGCGTATTGAACGCATGAGACTAATTTTCATTAAATACATACATGGGTTGGTGGACCTATTATTATTATAGATGTAGGAGTGATAGGATGTTTGATTACTGAAGGGAAGGGTACTGAAAGAAATGTATTTTATTAAATAAAAATGTTAATAGGTACCTATAAAACTATACGTACCTATCTAGTATGCATGTAATAACTAGAATAATTCTTATCCAAATTTCGAAATATCGATTTTACTTATAAATTATTTGTTTTTTTAATTTATGAAATCATTATATTCAAATCAAACGTCTGTCGTAAGCAAAATAAATTTACCATAGATTCCCTCTAACCGTCCATGAGGAATTTTCTTGGGCGTATTATAGAGCTTCGAACCCATATACGCTCTTCTGTATTTTTATAAACTAACCACATACCATATTCTTAACGCGTACAAACAAAAAATTAAAATTACTCAACCCAAACATTCTGCGGCTGTCCAGGATCTCAAGTTGGTCCATCGTTAACTCACCAACACGAATATTATTGAGAATGTCCACAAAGGTATTGTCTCCTGCCTGTCTCATATTCTGTGGCAATTCACAAAAGCTGAACAATTGCCACAGATTTGTTTCACCAGTTAAGTTCGACGGCTGTCGGAAGCAGTAAGAACCACCGGTGATTCTGGAAACTGGTGGTAACTGCATGAGATCTCCAAACAAAATTACATTGATACCACCAAAGTTCCCTTGATCCTGTTTTAGTTGCTGGAGGCGAATGTGAATGTTTCGCAGTGTTAAGTAGGGCACCATTGATATTTCATCGATGATGAGCCAATTTATATGCCTCCACTTTTGTCGCTCCCTTTGCAGCCTTTCACCTGTTAGTGGGCGTAATGTTTCATTTCTTCCCTTTTCAATTGGTAGCGCAAAAGTGGAATGCAGTGTAGTTCCACCGATTAGTCTGGCTGCTACTCCAGTTGGTGCAGTAACAATCACGTTTTTACCTATTTCAGTGTTACATTCCATGAAAATTAAAGCAAAATATTTAGCAATCACAACGTTGTAAGCTATTCATAGATCTAGTAACCTCAGCCTATCAAACTAGCGGCGGGTAGTTGCATATTGATGACGTCATCACTCTCCGCCAATCAGAGCTAATTCTGATGAATCGGTTGTTTCGCTCACGGGTGAACTGCGAACCCGTTGTTGAATTATTTAAATAACCAAGCGAAATGTCATTTAATACCACCGTGTCGATGCTAAATTTGACACAGCAAATGTTTATTATTAATCGTTGCTACGTGTTTTTATTAATGTTTGATGCGATACAAATTTCATTGCAGATTCATTACGTGTTTGATTTGTGAGGTGTGAACTTCATTTGACAGGCAATTTAAAGTGATTGTCCTTATCCCAATGTAATACAATTGAAGCTGCATATGATTTTTCTTTTTCCTCGATATCGTGTCGATAATGATCTTCTGTATTTACAGTTCTCTTATACTCTTCTTCCACTCTCCTGTAATGGTGTTGTTTTTCTTCTTTAAACGTGTTCTATTATATTAGAGGTTCTGAAACAAAAACATAACTTAACTAATAACATTATTATTAACCTTACACCTACTTATGTTACTAACAACAATATTATAAACCTACCCCTATAAACAGTTACAATTATTTTTAATGATTACTGCGCTGGCTGTTATACCTTAAGGCTTAAGCATTAAGACAGTATATAAAATACTTCACAACACCAAAAAACTTTCTCCAAAACATATTTTCAAAACTTTACGAGTCCAGTTAAAGCAGTATCTAACACTTTTCATTTCTCCTGTGCATTATCATTAATTACATTAGTATTAAAACTGCAAAAGGTCAATAATTCAAAAGTCTAGACACAATGCGTTAATCGTCCGCTTACAAAACTCAATCCAGTGGATGCGAGGAGCCACATAAAATAATTTAACAAGCTTTCTGCGCCCTCCCAACCAGAGCATTAAAAACAAAAGGCCGTACTGTATGTTCTCGATTCTACTTTATTAAAGTTGTGCTCTCGCATGGGTAGGTAATGGTCAAATATATGATCAACTGATTGATTAAATGATAATTACGACAACGTCTTGTGGTATTTCATATCAATATTTTAATAAGTTCCCAGTTTATTGTCAAACAATAACTTGATCTAGAGTAGAATTTTACGTCAAAGACGTGTAAATGGGCATGCATTATAATGTTTACTTCATTATAATTATATTTAAAGACCTTAGTTTTTAATATTTATTAGATTTTAAATGCGGAACAAAAGCTTAAACATGAAACTACTACATATAACATTTTTGAATCGAAAAATCGGTTACACATTCATAACGTTCGAGAACTATTAGTTCGAGTTTCTATCGACATTCACTAGTAAATCCAAAACTTATAGGCGAATTGGCATCTTGCCAAGCACGATTCGTCTCCATTAACGCTTTAAATGAATTCGGAATGTGCAAAAAACTTTATTTGCGAGTAATGTATTTAAAATGCGTATAAATTGAATCACATTAGGGTGACCGTATCCCGCTGTGATATTTATGAATCGCCTTGTATTGCTCTTAGCTGATGAGTGCGCATGTTTTTTGATTTAATTTTAAGTCAACATTGTCATTATTTATTGTTATATTTTTCAGACTTTAATGTTTGGAACGGTTGTGTCATTATTTTAATGCAATATTAGGTACGTTACAATATTTACTTACACATTTTATAATGGATTGATATTTTTGAAATTAATAGATAGACTAAAGACAATTTGAGATCGTAGAGGTAGTTTAAAAAATATGATCTATCTGTAGAACACTTCGTTCACGTTCATTCAATTTTTTGGAAAAATCAACAAATTCTTCTATGTAGTTCTTTCATAGCATTAAATTCATTATAACAAATTTGGTCTACATTATATTATATCCAGATTCTATAAAACGGACTAAAATTGAACCGTAAATATTTTATGAAAATTCACCCTCTATCTCCTCAATACTTTATGTTCAAACTAACAGGCACTCATAGCAAACAAATATATTCCCACATACATATCAATTAAGTGATGTTCCCATAAATTTGCCCCTAGTTTGTGCCCTAAGTCAGCCCTTTACGGGGTTGCCAAATTACCCATCTATTTAATTTCCCGAATGTAAACGAATTAGGCTGGCAACTTTGAAGTGAATTAAATTTTCAACGGTTGACTCATTGTGTTAGGAGCTGTCTGCTTGTGTTTATTTTTTATTCAATTATCGGACCTTGGGTTGCCAGTTAGGCAAATTGCATTTCATGAAAAAAGAAAATTCGTAATGTTTAAATTTTAAACTTCTTTCATGTCGTATTTGGTTAAAATTTGCCTTTTTCAGTTCTTTTAATGTATGGTCATTAATAAATTAAATCTATAAGAACACTCAAAAAGTGGATGAAAATACTACAGTCCAAAAAAAGTTATATGAATAAAAGCAACTGCTTCTTATTAAAAAAAACAAGAATATTTAGTATACAAAAATATTTAGTAGCTAAGAATATCACCAAAATTATTTACTTACTAACATTCTATCTTCAATTCCAATCATAGTTAAATACGCAGAC
>CAJQZN010041311.1:0-28203 GCA_907164685.1 Colias eurytheme
AAATATGACATCGCTCGCATGTACTGCGGGTGGCCCCGATATAACTATCTATATCTATACTAATATTATAAAGCTGAAGAGTTTGTTTGTTTGTTTGTTTGAACGCGCTAATCTCGGGAACTACTGGTCCGATTTGAAAAATTCTTTCGGTGTTAGATAGCTCATTTATCGAGGAAGGCTATAGGCTATATACCATCACGCTACGACCAACAGGAGAGGAGTCACGGGGGTGAAACCGCGCGGAGCGGCTAGTCGTTTTATATTTTCGATTCATTCAATTTGTAACATGCAAATTTTAACATTTACTGAATTTACTACCTAGTTATTATAAAATACATTAATATTACCTTTTCACCATGATCTAGTTAAAAGATAACTTGATTAAAATTCCCTAATAAGTACAACGTACAATATTTACCTATGATAATGGAAAACTGGGATATAGATTGCTCTCAGCGAACGTGAATATATTAAAAAACTCGCTGCGCTAAACTATAACCAATTTTAATCTACACGGTTGTGAACTTTACATTATAGAAAATTGCTGACATGCCGCTGAAAAGTAGATAAATGGTGAATTTTGCACGGGCGTGTTAAAACGTATTTTTTTTAACGGATTTTTGAACCAAAATTAGAGTTCCAATTTTGTATTCGCCCTCGCGACAATTTAGCTTTTTTTAAATTTAGACTATATACCTTTTTGCTTTTAAAAAACAGAAGAAGATAAATATATTAATTCAGGTAGCTTTTCCGTTCTTTCAATCTCCTGAGTATGTAGAGCTTCTTCTTCATAATTATTAAAAAAGCATAACCTATATTCAAAGTTATTCTCCAAATTTATGTATTTTCTATACTTGGTATATCCTATAGTACTGTATGGATATATTTACAATTTGTATTAGAATGGTAGCATGCAATTACGCGATCAGCGGCGCGTGTGATCGGAATTAAACACGGCTTGATTGAAGACCCGATGAGGTTACCCACCAATCGTGTTAGTTAACTTTGCTATAACAATCAAAACTGAATATTTTAATGTATGAAATTGTTTTGGAGTTTTCATTTGTATGTCTATTGTATACCTAATACCTGTAGTATTTAATTAGTTTCAAAGCGATTTATAAACAAACTTTTGTAGTAGGTATATTGAAGTTAAACATAATAGATTATAAGAGCAAGGTAAGAAAATAATTAAACAGAGATTTTAGTAAATTCTATTCCGATACGTTCCTATTGGTTGGTGCTTACCTATCGGTAAATGGACTATCCAACATAATAATAAGTTTTATATATTAACTTGTAGATCCTAAAGCTAGCACGTTTGACCAAACAAACTTCAGCTCTATATTATTATAAGTACCTACAGATTTACCTATTATCAATTATATAGTATAAACTAAAACAGAGAGTTCTAACCAATACACAATTCATAATGTATTGAAAAACCCGGATCACAAATACATATTCCCAAGCACCCTAACTATGAGAGTCCCAAGAAGCCGCAGGGCTGAATATATAGCAGCCATTTTCTTTTTACGATCTTCGGATAGTAATATTTACATACAAACACTCTGATACTGGCTGCCAATTGATAGAAAGTATATGAACGAAATATTATAGGAACCCTGTCTATACTAGGTTACAATATTATATGGAATTGTTTGCATGAAATATACTTTTGTTTTAGTGTTAGGAATGGTTAAATTAGCTTTTTATCAGTATAACTTTTTCAGAAATTGTATTTGTGTTGTAAATATTATTTTAGATATATTATATGTGACCTGTCTTCACGTCAAATCGGGAGAACTAACTTTGACAAATTTTAGCCCAGCGATAGCTTTGGAATGCTTAGAGCTTTGGAAACGCTAAATTTTGTTGAAATAAAAAGTTTCTGCATAAAAGAGTAATAAACGCATGTTGTACATTCTTACAAACTTTTGGCATTATAATATTACCTAGAAGTTATGGTTTTTCTTTATCCCAAAATATATATTATCATTACTAAAGCAGATTCTCAACTTGATAAAAGAAATCTACTACCTTATCTTTCTATGCTATAAGCTACATAAATTGACACTATAACATACAATCCTCCCACATTCATACATTCTGTACATTCTGTATGACCATAAATCCTCTACGTCATCCGCACTTGACAGATTTAACTCGGTTCCGGTAACAATATGTCAAAATAATAGATAGTTTCCATAGCATCTGAAGGTAATGTGCATACCTATTATACATAGCTTGAACGTCCGAACCGTTTGTCAGACGGTTAACCGTCTTGTCAACGATATACAGAGATTTGCCGAATTTGCCTTACGAGACATACATTATGGTAAGAGGAAAATTTTAGGTACTATAGTTGTACTGTACAAGTTTATTCAGGGAATCGGTTTGCTACGTTTGCTTATGATTCTGTTACGTGAAAATTTTTAAAGCGAGATGGATTTCAAACTGAATAATTTATCGAATAACTCAAAGAATACTGTAATATGTATATTTTGTGGTTGATAAATGCTGCTGAAACTAAACATGTTATCACACTATGGTACAAAAATTCAATTTGAGATACATATTATATTATCTTCGAAACGTTTCTTGTATATAAATACATACCTAATTCTATATTCAACAAAATATTATTTCCTCCGATTAAGAGAAACAACATCACTTACAAAAAAAAAAAATACAAACCTCGTTAACGTTTCAGGTAAAAACAACTGAATATACCAAAAACACCATTATTTAAAATATAACTGTAAATCTGAAACACGAAGCCCCAGTTAAATTTGTCGGAAAGATAATGTGATTTATAGTCGATTTCAGAGCACCTGTAGCTACTTAATTCGATTGCGATGTGACTAGCATTATTAAATACCTTTGAAAAAGGCTTATGCAAGGCACTGGGGCTTAAGGAAACTAGTCAATAATGAATTGATAGTATTTAAATTGCTTTTATTAAAAGTTATAGGAATGATATCTTCGTGACCACACTTAATAGTTAGTACCTACCTATGTTGTTTTTGTAAATTGATGACACTTGAAAAACATCTTTTAACTTTAAATTTGTAAAATGATGTGTTCAAATAAATTATTTATGATTTTATTAAGACCGTACCACGTTTAGGGGCTATACAGAAAAAAGCTATACCTAGGTAAACGTTTAAAATCAGTTCCCACCTCAAATACAATAGACATTTCATATAGGAAAATAATAAAATAAAGATGGAGGCTTATCTTACCGCACAGTAAAGTTTGCATTGAAATATAAAATGAAATGGTTGTATACTATAAATGTCATACTATTGCAATACAAAACGCTCGCTTCGGTGTGACGACGCTGCTGACAATCGAATCGACGACTATTGAAAATATTATATCGCTTTGTGAGCGATGCGGGTAAATTTACGAATTTTATATTTTGAATGTATATTGGTTCAGAGGGATAATGTTATCTGTTATCTTATTTTTTGAACGGTACTTAATTAAAACATTAGTAAAAGCTTTTTATTAAATCATAATATCTCAAGAAGTGTTAACTTGACTTTTCATGGCGTAATATTATGAATGATGTAAAAGGATTTTTAAATACATATTATTGACCCTTATTATTGACCAATTTATTTTAAAGGTAAATAGATTTGTTTAATCATCTGTAAAATACAAATTAATAGATATAAGAAGGTTAACAGAAATAGATTTAGAAGCTGGAAACATTTTGTACATAATTTTTATAAGCACTTAATACTTTATCTCATTCTCCGAACGAGTACGATAAAGTCGCAAAGCCAAACCCAAAACCTTCACACAAAATTTTCACTTAAAATTCGCGGTTGAAGCCAACAGGCAACAAAATTACATCCTAAAACTAGCAATAACACAGACGTAAAAAGACAAATTTGCGAAGACAATTTAACGGCACGTATTATTTTAGCAAGACGCTCGCTTCGGTGTGACAGACAGCCCGTTATGCGACGGCGAACACTCAGTCTAGGAGATTTATGGGCGTCTACTCTGCGGCCGCACGTCTCAGTGATGTACACGAGACGTTGGATTTATGCGACGTATAAATGTATGGTGAATTAAAACTAGATACAGAGATGATGCAACGGTGTGATGGGCGGTTTGCGGTAATGAATAGGCTTTGTTGAGATCTTGATGTGAATTTATTTACGGAAAATACAGTTTCAAGTCAAGATGGATAGCAAAAATTTAATGGATATGAAAATTTGAAAATAAAATTAAATCTTTGTGAAAAACTGTAAAATACATTTTACAGCACTATAGTTTTCAATGTCACAAAATTTATTAAATAGTGTTAATGAAATTATGTTTTTTGCAACGTTACATCTAAAACATAACCTAGGGCAGAGAGTGATTTTTTTTTATTCAAAATTTGCATCACACATGGCCTATAATTTTAATTTATATCTAAAACATATAACAACAGCATGCAAACCTTTAATACAACTATAAATATGATATATTGTAGTTAATTATAATATATATATATATATATATATATAATTATATATATATATATATATACTAGCGGTCCGCCCCGACTTCGCCCGTGGTACATACCTATGAAAAATAGATGTTGGCCGATTCTCAGACTTACCCGATATGCACAGAAAATTTCATGAGAATCGGTCCACCCGTTTCGGAGGAGTATGCAGACTAACATTGTGACACGAGAATTTTATATATAAGATATATAGTAATAATTAATAATAACAGAAACAGCAACTCTCCTTCTATTCAAGTAAGAGATCATCTAAATACCACAATGTATCGCATCCAGAACTGGAAACTAGATAAAAATTGTTATATGTGCCTCGTAAAAATTTGTCATAAAAATATTGTCCACAACGACTATAAAATGCAAAGTTTAGGAACAGAATAGAGGAGTTTCTGCTACTTTCGGTAACTGTTTTTGATCGTTGGAAATGTCTGTAATAGCTTTGTTGGCATACAACCAGAAACGAATTTGGAAGCCTTGTAGGTGTTACCGTACCTTGAACAATCGCCATGTGGTTGAATAAATATACTTATCTGGAGAATGTTTAGATGGATAGAAATAGAATAAAAACTAGGAGACTGGTAACTAAATAGTATTGTTTAAAGAAAGAATATAATTTTAGGCTTTATTTAGATTAAATTGACACATGTTTGCATCCAAATTAGGTAACAGCAGAAATACACGATCAAAAATTAATTAGATATTATATATTAATTAATTAGGTATATATTATTATTAGGTATACTCTTAATCGATGTGTTATGAAAAACTCTGAATATGAAAACGTGAACGAATTTTGGTATCATAACCAAGTAACATAAAATTTAACATGTTAACAAATTACTAAGTTTTGATTAAAGCTTTGGAGTGCATTTTTTTAAACTATATATTTGTGAAGAATCACTACTAGATATTTTTTATTTATTATCAAAACAACAGTTCTAAAACAAAAAAAGAAACACTAAGTCTGTGCGTGTTGAATTAATACCTTTAATATAAGTAGCAATCTTCGTCCCATAAAATTGCCTTGTTTGTCATTAATTTTTAAATTGACTTCTATAAAAGTTTCGACACAATCACCACAATTTACATATTCTATTGGCAAACACAAATTGCATATAGCCTCAAATATCGACACAGTAATGACAGTCACGGCATAAGTACAGTAATCTTATTGAAGGGTTGTTAAGTTTGAATTATTGAGTGCCTCGTTGTAAGCCTGTCGTTTGCAGTAATAGCCGTAATAAATAATATGTATAACATGCCTATTGCCCATAAAATATGTAGATGTTTTCAATTTATCAATGCATACTTATATTATGTTGTCTTTTAGGCTAGTTATCATTATGACAGATTCGAATTTTACAGAAGTAGTTAAGAAATCTGATAGGAAAAACGACACACAAAAACCAAAAATTCAATATGGCGGATTGTTAGCGCCAAATTTTGAAGGCACTAAGGATTTTTGTAAAAAAAAAGTTAGGTTGAACTTGCGAATTCAATTTAAATTTAGAAAATTAAATAATCTTATTTAATATCATTCTATAGGGATCTAAAACAAATTCTATAAAAGTTTACCCATTGTTCTGTCGTCCCAAAAGCCTATTTAAGTGGAATGTACCACAATGGACGCAGTGAGCTGCCATACATCAACAATACGCTGTGATATGCAAATTGCTTGACGGTCTGGATAAACTGTCACTGTACAATATTTAAGGATACGTAGATTTATTAATACTGGAGATAAACTTCGTATGACGACGCTTAACTTGTCAAACAAATAAATAAATATTTCAGGACAATTCTCACACACGGCACAATCTGATCCCATACTAAGCTTTCGCTTGTGTTATGGAAACCAGATGGCTGATAAACATACACAATACACATATAATTTTAAATAAATACTTATATAGATAATTAACACCCAGACACATAGCAAACATCTATGTTCATCACACAAATATTTGCCCTGGGTGGGAATCGAACCCACGAACTCTGGCTTGGAAGGCAGGGCCACTACCAATCAAGCCGACTAGTTAGTCAAAACTCAATAAATGTAAACAGGATACAGGTTACGCCCAAATCAACACGTCGTTAAATAGAGTGCAGTGTTTACCAAATTCTACAATCTACTATAGGTATTGTAATTCAAACATTTTCATATAGACAACATTTTAAATAAGTAGGTACATTACAATTGTTAAATTTATTATCTAATAATTGCTTATTGAGCCTGTGGAGTACATTATATTATATTCTGTGCCTGTGGTTGAAAGTAACTTTAAATGAACGATATGAGCACATATCAAATTACATGCGTGGATCACGTTCAAGACTTGTATCTCCTATTTCATGCATGTATGTAGGAAACTATGGTCAAAACTTTTATTATTGCACGGTATTGCAGAAATAGCTATGCATAATATTTATATTTTAGGACTCGATAATTATTCGAAGGATGTTTGACTGTGGGCCTTCAATACTGTATCATTCTTATCGGTGTCATGGTTAATTCTTGAAATCACAACAGACTTTACATTTATACATTTATAATCCTAATACAGATGGAGAATAATTTAATAAAACAGCCCAGACGTTCGTATTTTACAAGAACGGTAAAATTAGTCACTAACTAGCCACAAGGAAAGTTCGTCAAGCCGTCACTTCCTATCGATTTCGCATTAACAACCTTTCTGTTACCGGTTTTTGTCTTCAGAATTGCAAGTTCTTACGATTGCTTCGCTGAAATTATTTGAGGAAAAAGAATAATGAGAGACGGTTAATTTTGTGGTTTTTGTAAAGTTACAAAAGCTGTTAGTAGTTTTTACTTTTGGAGACTTATAAAGATTTAGGTCTTCGATTTCGGGACATAAAAGACATATTTTTCTGGGTTAAAATAATCAGATTTTCAAGATTATAGATCAACTTATATTATTCTTTACCGTGTAACTGTGCAATTGCTTAAAATATCGTCAACTAAATTTTAATCGTCAGTTTAATTCAGGCGGTTAATTAAACGACTGCGATTAAAGAGGCGGCTCTTCATTAACTGCATAATTAAGCTGGCTACGATAAATACAAGCTTCTCATTTCTGTTATCAATATTGCCATACAAAACAATATTTTTAAAAACCCTGAACAATCATCTTATCAAAGATAACATGCTAATTCTGACATTTTTATTGTCAATACAAGCTTTCCACCCGCGGCTTCACCCGCGCAGTCAAAGAAAAACCCGCATAGATCCCGTTCCCGGGGGATTTCCGGTATAAAACCTATCGTATGTCCCGGGGTAAAAAGTAGCCTATGTCCTTTCTCGGGTATCAAAATATCTCTATACCAAATTTCATGCAAATTGGTTCAGTAGTTAGGGCGTGATTGAGTAACAGACAGACAGACAGAGTTACTTTCGCATTTATAATATTAATATGGATTACTGTACAAAATATTCAAAAACCTACAATTAAACAAAAACTGTTAAAATAGGCTCTTCGTTAAACAGTTGATTGACGAAAAACACAAACTTTCTCATTTCTATTAAAAATATTTCTATAAAAAATGTTCATTTTTATTATAAAACTAAATATATTTAAAAACCAAAACAAAAACCCCAAACAATCATCTTATCAGTCACTTCGTCACACCGCTGAAACAAATATTAAAATCCCCAATCTCAACAGAGGATTATGTCTTAAACCCGGGTTCCTTAATGAAAAGCTGAAGAGTTAATTCTGCGCAAATATTGCGAAACTTTAGGCCTGGACATAAGGATCCAGTGATTTCCCTGAGGAGGGATCAATGGGGAGTTGCAGGCATTATAGTAACTGGTTCATTTGTTTTGATTTTGTTTTGTTTGCATTTTGAGTTTTGATTTTACGATTAGATAAGTTTGATATATGATTTTGATTGAATTAAAAAGGGAAGAAGTAAATTATTTGTTTTCAAAATATAGTATTTTAAATCGCAATTATTTTATTAGAAGTCGATAGAACCCATATCGACTTTTTTGTAACTTCCTAATTAATAATAAAAAAAAAAATATTGTTGTCTTTTATACAAACAATTTAAATTATTCCGATTTCTTGTAATTATTTTTAATGATTAGTTTTAAAGAAATAAGTTTAGCTCTCTACTTTTTTTATTATCCACTCTCTTACTAAAACGTTTTAAAATATGAACTACTTATAATATAAAATAGCACAAAAATGTATGAAGTATTTCAAAGGCGCTAATGAACCAAAAGAGCGAGACGCTACGTTAGATATTTGCATTATAAACAAAACCGCGACTGCCAGACTCATTTTAATATTAAAATAAATAGCAATTGCAATACAGAATTATTTAAAATCTGATTATATTATGAAGAGGCTTAATTAAAAAACGTTGTTTATTATATTGTTTGTGAAAAAATCTCCTTAACTTTATAAAGGTGATTGATAAGTGTTTGTTAATCTGTTAGTACTTTCATATCTAGTTTACAAAATTTAAAATAACATCATACATGAACAATTACAAGAACCACCGACCCACAAACCACGTTTAAATACTAAACCGATGTTAACACACAACACCCATTATTTTCGAACCCAATAAAACCGAACTCGCCTATCAACATACCAAGCAAATGTTAAGAAAGTAGGTTACATAAACTATTAATAGATGTTTAACCAGAGCTAAGTCTTTTGCAGTAATCGTAGCGTATAGCGATATAACCGGCGATTACCGTTAAAAGAAACTACGTACCACTAAGCGTGTTGTGGATTATGAGAATGGACTTACTTTGCTTAACGGCCGGTTTAAGCTCCGTTTTTAGTGAATGTTCAGATTGGCCTCTATTCAAACGGTTTACAAATTGCTGAACCCCATTTGAGTAAGTGGATCCTGGTTAGCACAAAGGGAAATAAAATTAACAGATATAAGAGTTGAATGTAACACAAACACAATATAATAGGAATGCTTTTTATAGAAGGGTTATTAAACCAGCACCTCAGTGCTTAATGGTGCTGAATCTAATCAAGATAAAAACTTTTAATCCTAATTGTAAAGAATCGTAGTATGTAATGTATATTAAAATAAATTAAAAAAATAAAATAAAAATAACATTTATTTGCCAAAAACATGGTACAGAGAGGTGTAAAGAGATAATTGTTCAACATGTTTCGCTTTGTATAAAGCATGCAAATATATGCGTAAAACAGATAAGTACTAAATCTAATAAATACACTACACATGATTGATGTATATGATGATGTGAATATGTTCAAGGCATTCAATTTAAGAACATGATGATCCTCTTATTCACCACTCTACCTGTGTATTAAAAACAACCCCATAAAAATCAGTTGCGTAATTTTAAAGAACTGAGCATACAGACACACACGTTGGAATTGGAATCGACTTTGTTTTATACTACATATATAGTGATTTATAAAAATGACGATATAAATTAAAATAATAATTTCTTCTATAAATATGTACTCGAATATTCAAGAATTGCCTCAATTCTGATATTATCTGACATTTATTTTATGGCCAAAGTAGTGTTAATATAAATAAAAAAACATTAATAACAAATCAAGAGCTTAAGTAACCGACAGTGTTAACTCGACAACATGGATGACTGGGGTAAAGAGGCGAAATAATGATCGAATTAAAATATTTAATTCAAGAGCTTTTGACTGTTGACAAGGTTTTAATATTTTATAGCACAATTGTTTAAGGGAACATAATATTATATTTAATAACTCAGGCCCCGGAATCACAGACACAATAGAAAATCTATTGTGTCGTGGACCGATCAGGCCGTTCGGGGCTCAATGGGTTAATAGTAAGTTATTTTAAAATTACTGTAGTACAAGTATTTTTTTGTTGCGGGCTAAAAAAAATATATAGGAAAAGTGTACTCAGAGCTTTTTCTATTTTCTAATAAAATTAAAATCTAACTTAAAAATATATTTTATCTACAACTAAATAAAAATTCATTATAAACCAAACATTATCAACAATCAGTAATTAACGGTCCGTTAAAAACGTGAATATTAAATTCGATAATTTGAAATACAGTTACCTCAATTATACAGTTTAGTTTGAATTTGAAATAATGTTAATGAATAATTTACACGGTTCAAATGATTGCGCAAACATAGCTATGGTATTAACAATGGCCTAAATTCAATTACGCAATTTGGGAATATATTTAATGAATCGATTCTATTTAATGACAAAGTCTGTGTCTGGTATAATTCTCTTTCCTGTACTTGTAATGTGATAATGGAAAAATATGTTTAACCTACCTATGTATTAAGTTGATTTTTCTTTAATAAAGTATCTTTTAGACTATGTTTTTTGTTCTTATCAGCGTATAGAGCAGAAGCAGAAGATCTAATTAAAAAATAAACTTTTTTTAATTAGATATTCTGCTTTGTTTTGTTGCTCTGAGTAATTTGCAGAACCCACACTATAGTCTATAACATATCAAATTTGATTTGCTCTTACATGCTACACCAAAAATAATATGAATGAAAACATGCGTAGGTATTTGATCAAATTGACTGATTATTATTTTTAACCAGAATAAAAGAAAATTATTTGCATATTTATATTATTCGGATAGAAAAGAAGCTGCGACATCATTCGCGACTTCCACCTTACTCCCAAATTTACTTGGTTTATACCTCTATGAAGACATGTTAGCCTGGTACCAAGTCCCAATATCCATGCTAATGTCCAGCAGTGGCCGTTACCCATAAATAGATTAGCTGCTTGTCAGCGCTTTGCTGAAGCGAATCTATTAAGCGAGTTATTTCCGACCCTGGATGTATATTGTATGGATGTATGGAGTGAGGAAATGGGAACGCTGATGTATGGTGCGATCGGAACACTGCTTTTTCATAGATAGCGTTTGATGGAAACATAACTGGATCTCGGGCTATTAATAGCGGGGTGGGGTTACGTTCAGTTGTATTTTATTGAAATGAATGGGTCAGATTGATGTAATATTATGTTAATTCATTTGTTTGTAAATTACATTATTAAAGTACATTATAGGTAATCAAAACTAAGTATATATTTAAAACTAGCGTCAGACTTCAGTTTTGTCACGTGGTACACAGTACACTGTATCTACATAATATAATATATCTGCTGAACTGTTTGCAGTTGCTCTTTGTGATAGAGAAACACATTTTACATTATTACGCTTATATTTGGATATTTTAGTCTGCTTTAAAATAAATAAATACATAAAATATATTCTTAAATAACCCAAGTTTCTGACTCAAAAACAAAATAGGTAGGTAATTTGTTTGTTCCAATTACTTATATTAAAAAAATACCAAAAATACAACATAACACTAAAAAAAGTCCTGCCGCATCCAGTCACCCTACATCCGTGGTGCCTACAATTCGTACGCGAAGCTTCGAAAGCAATCGATTTCCGGCCTATTCGACTTTAAACTGGGCATCAAACCCGATATCCGAGGATTTAGCTACAGTCCATACCGGCTAATGAATAGAGTGCTATTCAATTTGGTCGTGTTATTTAGCGGGGTTTATCACATTATAATAGATGGCTGTCTGCGTTTACGTTTTCTAGAACGGTATAGTTTAGTGTATTTATTATATTATGTACTAGCGGTCCGCCCCGGATTCGCCCGTGGTACATAATATTTACGTTTTCTCTACATAAGAACCATCCTCGTACTTCAAGGAATATAATAAAAAAAGAATTATCGAAATCGGTTCAGCCGTTCTCGAGTTATGCGCTTACCAACACATTTTGCGATTCATTTTTATATATAAGATTTATTATGGTTAGTATATTTGAAGTGAAACTTCTATAGGCACGTTGAGAGTAAAATTTCAAGGTCGCGTCATGGCAATACCGTCACGTCATTAAGTATGACGACGTTTGAATCTTGAGGAAGTTTCACTTCTGACACGCGTGCTTTGTATACACGCCCTTTTTTATTGAAACAATTTTATATGATTAAAAGCATAACAGGGAATCTAAGAATTTTTTCAAAGGGTTTTAATACAGTTCAATGTGTTTTCATTGGTTGAATATCGCTATAGTATAACTATGCAGGTTTTTGAATTTTGAAGCATATACAAAATTATTTATAAGTTAAAGTACTGCAAGGTTAGTCTACAGTATTGTAGAGTCTTAAATCACTCGTGGTTTCTATTGACAAATTATTTACCATGACTGCAACATCCCGTACTTACCTGGAAAAAGAAATAATAATTTTATTATCAATTGTATAAAATAATTCTACTTATAATAATTTTATTACATATATTTTTATAGGAATATGGCATTAATCCATACTAATATTATAAATGCGAAAGTAACTCTGTCTGTCTGTCTGTTACTCAATCACGCCTAAACTACTGAACCAATTTGCATGAAATTTGGTATGGAGATATTTTGATACCCGAGAAAGGACATAGGCTACCTTTTATTGCGAAATATGTACCACGGGCGAAGCCGGGGCGGACCTCTAGTACTAAATATTATGATAATAAACTTCAATTTTAAAGAAAATGCGTACGAATGTATAAATTATCTTATCATTTTATATTCTTGACATTTTCTTATTATTTTCTTAAACCCTATTTTATGCTTACCTACATAATAAGATTTCACCGAAAACAAATTTCAAGCTACATTTCTTCACATTCTATTGAGTAACATTCTGACTTCTGAGTAATAAAACATGGATATGAAAAGCTTATATTATCTTTTCTAAAAATACATAAAAAAGTGTGTTCGTGTGTTTGCCTTTCTTTCACGTTGCAATGGAGCGATTTTATGATTTGAATTGTGTCTTAATAAATAATTATTAAGTATTTGATTATTCCTAATTAACTATTAATTAGGAGGCTAGAGAGTGACATAGGCTTTTTACCCGGATGAAATATCTATGGAAATTTCTTTAAATACGCGGGCAAAGCCGCGAGCCGTAAGCTAGTTTTAAATAACGATAAAAATGCTTTTAAGAAACCATTTGTGAGTCAAGTAACTATTCTAGCGGCGAACATTCACAAAGTAAAGCCTGTCCTGAAGCGAAAAGTAAAGGCATTGTTGAAAAAATCTTTTGAAAACTTTGCATCGTTTAATTTTAACTCAAATATGTAAATTTTACGTCTTATATTCGTTTTTAAACCAAGAAAAGAAGTATACACTTTAATGCTTCACTTTGTTATGTAATATTTAATATTATATATTATACTAGCTTTCCGCCTGCGGCTTCGCCCGCGTTTTCAAAGAAAAACCCGCATAGTTCCCGTTACCGTGGGATTTCCGGGATAAAACCTAGCCTATGTTACTCGTGGATAATGTAGCTTTCGAATGGTGAAATAATTTTGAAATCGGTCCAGTAGTTTATGAGCCTATTCATTACAATCAAACAAACAAACAAACAAAGTTTTCCTCTTTATAATATTAGTGTAGAAGTGTAAATAATTTTGAATACATTCAATATGTAACTTTCGACATTTATCGACGATATACTTAAAGCAATAAGCCTTTACTGCAGTTAGTTAAAATGCTTGTAATTAAATAAAATATATTATCTACATTAATACAAGATTAATACACAACATTACGAACAATAGCAAAAACAAAACCGCAATACTAAAATCCGAACAATTACGAATTTTACAGAATTACTGCGAAACATCCATTAAAACTGGAAAACTTAATTCATTTGTCAATCGCAGACGCCATTAAAACACACTTAACAATTGCAACAGTGTGACCGTTTTGCCGTCAAAAGCAGTTACATTCATCAGTCCCCTGAAGGATTTACTCATATACCCTGATATTTTGTAAGTACGTGTTATATAATTGTGTTAAAGTTTATTTTGTAATTATACAAGTTTTACTGGGGTTTAGATTTTAGAATATTTATTTTATTCCAACTAGCATACATAAGTGAAGATCTTTGTCAATTATATCGTTGAATTTCAAATAATGTTTCCGTTAATTATAATAATTTTATGAACATCTTCTTATTTTAATATTTATAAATAAGTACGATCTATAAAAACATCTTTCATAAGGATATATTTGTTACATACCATTAACTTATCAACTGCTCACTATCTTAAAAAATAAATAAAATTAGCTTGTTCAGAATATTGTAATAGAAGTAGGGGAAATGCTATAAAATTATTATCATTGTAGGTCGAAGGCGATGAATTTAATATTAGCCTTATCTCATAATAAATGATCTTATAATAGTATCATCAGATAATATTATACGCTATGTTTCGCAAGTTAGGAATTTCCCTCTATCTACAATCATCCATCACTTTTATTCTGAATCAATAGTTCCGGTAAATAGATAATGTTTTTCCTCAACACAATATAATACTATTTTTTATAATATAAACATAAACTATCTCTAATATCAAAGCAGTTAAATGGATTTTTGTTAAAAACAATTACGTAAATACTCGATATAATAATATCTCCCATTTTGAATATTTCAATTGCTGGTATAAAAAAACTGTTTTATTATTATCTTTCTTAATATACTATTATAAAGGCGAAAGTTTGTAAGGATGTATGGATGTATGGATGTATGGATGTATGGATGTATGGATGTTTGTTACTCTTTCACGTAAAAACTACTGAACCGATTACAATGAAATTTAGCACACATTTAGAGGGTAACTTGGATTAACACATAGGATAGGTTTTATCCCGGAAATCCCACGGGAACGGGAACTATGTGGGTTTTCCTTTGAAAACGCGGGCGAAGCCGCGGGCGGAAATCTAGTCTCAAATAAAAGTACATAAACCATCTAAAGATACTCATTGTATTGCGTAAATTATCAAAATTATTCTAACATTAAGTACTCTTTCTTCTCTATCTTTTAAATAATAAAAATAAATCTCAAATAGTAGAAAATTAAACTTCCTTGTTTACTAGAAGAGCCATACTCACCTAGCTAACTATAACCAAACACATAAATTGACTGCGGAAGATTTTGAGGTAGGCGTTGATCGAAATTATGTTTGAGTAACGCAATTGCATTAGTGAATGTACGGACTGCGTCGTAGATCTATAAACCAGTCACTAGAAGTGTCTTGGAATAAATAGTATGAAATTTTCTACAAATTCTAACTGTATTACTTTTAATACTTGTTAGATAGTTAATTTTGTGTATTTATAACGAGCTACAGAATGTTGTGAAATATTGAAAATTACAATATGATAGTTCTTTTCAATAATTTTCTAACCATTCTGTATTGTGAAAACTTTGTATGCATCATGTTGTAGCATTGTTGTATGCATCACGTCACTTTCATGAATTCCGAATAAATATTTTTTTAAGTATTATTTGAGTAATGCTGATCAAATTTTATATTTGCGTAAGTACAATTTATTCAAAATATGTTTTGTGAAGCTCGCATAATATTTCATTGATACCGCTTCTATTAGCCGTAGTAAAACATTATAAACAAACTCTACAAGTTTACAATCGCCCACAATTTTCAATTTTCATGCTATACAATATACATCCTTCTGTCGTTCTAGAACAACTTTAATGTGAGAATAATGATTAAATTGTTCCCATCCAGTTCTTTAACTCCACGGCATACTGCATTAGTCCGCTCGCAACCAAATAATGCACATTTATGGACGTAAATTTCAGAATTCGCTGTAATTGTGATACAGTTTGATCGAATTTGACTCGCGATTGTTACCACAGTCGAAGTTAAATTATTTATGCCATTTGATATGAATGGCTAATAAATATCGAGCGATTTGATTAATTTCGATTTGTACGTCAATACTGTTGCAATCGTGGAAGTGTTGATTAGAATTAAATTTATTTGGTTTGTCGTATAGTTTTCACTAATTACTATTACGTGAGCTTTCAGTCAACGAATGCACTAAATATCTCTAATATAAAACAATACTTTATTTATATTTTAATAAACAACATATTTTTAAAAGTGGAGCTACACAATCAGGATGATAAAATGTCATACCAATTTATAAAATTTAGTTTCAATTATTTATTGCGAAGCATATCTTATACCTATATAAAATTCTCGTGTCACAATGTTAGTCTGCATACTCCTCCGAAACGGGTGGAGCGATTCTCATGAAATTTTCTGTGCATATCGGGTAAGTCTGAGAATCGGCCAACATCTATTTTTCATATGTACCACGGGCGAAGCCGGGGCGGACCGCTAGTAATATGTATATGGATATTTTATCTAATAATATGTATATTACGTATAGGGCTACGAAATTAACTTTTTTTATATATTTTTTTACAAAAGCAGCTAAGTACATAATTATATTCCCGTATCTTGTGACAAAGTAATAAAAGCGACTCGAATTCACGGTAACAGGCAGAAGCACTAATTTATGGTTTGTAATTTACACAGCGTCATTTTGCTACAATATATTAAATTTATACATATTGTTTAGTTTAATAATACAGTAGAACTCCAATTATCCGAATTAATGGGGACCGGGACCCATTCGGATAATCAAATATTCGGATAATCGGATTTAAAAAAAAATATTGCCATTGGGGAGAATAAAAGCTACGTTTTGATATTGCACTATTTTTTTGTTGAATTAAATGAAAGAAACATGAAATTTTCACATGTTTTAAATATTTTTGCAATCATTTTTCTTATTTCCTCTAGTGAAAACGCATCTTTATCATCATCATCCTCTCCATATTCTTGTTAGGGGAAGAATAATAGCGCACTTAGACTTTTTTTGGACAATTTTTTGTGATTCGGATAATTGGAGTTCTACATTTACAATTTTAATTATAAACTATTATTAAATGCATAGCGTGATAACTTGACAGAAACCTTTAATTTGAAATTAATAATATTATTTCTATTAGAGATTGCATTAGTTAAAAGTTCAAATATTAATCTATTGAATAGTTATTGAATATTATATGGAGATAGTCTTAATCTAAAAAAACATGACATTGATATAGGATTTCAAAAAATGTTGAAAATTAGTAGTGAGACAAAATGTAAATTTATGTTGTGTACATTACCATATTTGCCTGGTTTGACACAAAATCAATATAGATTTATCTATAACATTAACTTAAAATTATATAATTTAACAAATCATCATAGTGATGCATTTATATATTTTGACATAAATTCATGTACAAAATCTTTTTGCTTGACAAGGAATACAGTGTATCTGC
The DNA here is from genome assembly GCA_907164685.1 of Colias eurytheme. Taxonomy (NCBI): domain Eukaryota; kingdom Metazoa; phylum Arthropoda; class Insecta; order Lepidoptera; family Pieridae; genus Colias; species Colias eurytheme. The sequence goes on from CAJQZN010041311.1 coordinate 17,738, forward strand.
CATTTAGATATAAGAGAGAACTTGCTATGTTAATAGCATATAAAATTATTAACCAGTCTGGTACATGTTTGGTATCAGACCATCGATCTACTATAATTTTATGTAGTAGTAATTATATACATCAACCGAGGTTAAGTGTTGACGGACAAACTAGCCCTAAGCTAGATTTAAACTAGTATGTAAGACAACAGCTAAGCAGCCTTTTTCCATTGTACATCAAAATATTCAAGGCTTGGCTAGCAAATTATTAGAAATAGAATTATTTTTAAATCATAATAGTATAAAAATATTTTGTGTAACAGAACATTGGCTTAAACAATGTCAGTTGTTATTAAATATTGATAATTATAAATTAAAAAGTATATACTATAGGGCACATGCTATTCATGGAGGTTCTCTTATTTTTGTTCACAATAGTGTTAAATGCAAAGAACGAACTGACGTTGTAAGTCTTTCTGTAGAACGCACCATTGAACTGTCCTGTGTTGAGCTTGAGCGTTATATTATTGTTTGCGTATACAGACCTCCTTCCAGTGACTATAATATGTTTGAGACAGTCATGGAAGAAACATTAAAGCGTTTAGGCAGGAGTAAAAAGAAGGTAATAGTATGTGGTGATTTTAATATTGATTTACTTTCACACACACAGACGGCAACACGAATAGTTAATTTGTTTCACTCATTTAATCTGTATAAAGTTTTTGATGAACCCACACGAATTACACCTACTTCTGCAACTTGTATTGATAATATATACTGTGATTGCAACTGTCTAGAAAAAAATATCCTCAATATACTGACTTCAGATCACTGTGGCCAGAAAGTAGTTTTGGAATGGGATTGCATACCTAAGTTTAAAAGAATTAATGTTAGGCCTATAACTAAAAAAGGCATTGATAAATTTAGAGATAATATTAATAATAAACTGCCTAACCTGAATGATCAATCCTTTTATAATAATCCTTGTGAAATGTTTACAAATCTTTTTAATTTAGTTCATAATGAGTTTAAAAAAATATTTAAAGTTAAATCTTTAAGTATCACCAAGGATTTACCATTTAGTCAATGGGCAACACCTAGTATACACAGATGCAGGAACATTCTATATGAGTTATATGGCATGAAGCAATATAACAAAGACTTGTCATTCCATAATTATGTTAGAAATTATTCAAAAACTTTTAAAAAAGTTTGTTTCACTGCCAAGTGTCTATATGTCAGAGATAAAATACGCAACTCTGATAACAAAGTTAAAACTGTTTGGACAATTATTAATGGTGAAATGGGCAAAAGCCGGACAAATAGTACCATAAAACTTGTAAATGCTGGCAGGGTAATTGACAAAAGTGCTGATGTTGCGCTTGCTTTTGAAGATTTCTTTAGTAGTGTCCCTGTTAGTATTACTAAAAAATTAAATTCATCACCAGTGCTTGCGGAGTCCTATTTGAGGGACCATGTTGCGGAGTGTAATGTATTATTTGAATTGCGACATGTGACTGCAGATGAAATTGTTAAAACTTTTAAAACATTAAACTTAAAAAAAACATGTGATCTCTGGGGAATGTCTGTGAATTTAGTAAATAATATTATAGAAAACATTGCCAACCATTTAGCGTTTATATTTAATCAATGTTGTGACTGTGGTATATTCCCTGATTTATTAAAGTTTAGTAAAGTTATTCCTTTATTCAAAAGCGGTGACCAAGAAGACTGTAATAACTATAGGCCTATTTCTATTTTACCAACTTTGAGCAAAGTCTTCGAGAAATTGATTTTAAACCAATTATGTAGTCATTTTGTTTCAAATGGTTTACTGCACGCCAAACAGTTTGGTTTTACAAGGGGGCGCTCTACCACTGATGCTGGAATAGCTCTTTTGTCACATATATATAAAGCATGGGAAAATTCAAAGAATGCTTTGGGGATATTCTGCGACCTTTCTAAGGCTTTCGACTGTGTAGAACATTCCACTCTATTACGGAAACTAAATTTTTATGGTATCAAAGGTTTATCTCAGGACCTCATAGCTTCATATCTTCAGAACAGGGTACAGACCGTTGTTGTTAATGGAGAGAAATCTTGCGGTGCGCCGATTAACATTGGTGTTCCACAGGGATCTATCTTAGGACCGTTTTTGTTCTTAGTGTATATTAATGACCTACCTTATTATTTGCAGGATATGTGTGAAATAGTATTGTTTGCAGATGATACCTCATTAATATTTAATGTGGATAGATATGACACAAATGTTGACGAAGTAAACTCTGCTCTTTTACGCATATCTAATTGGTTTAATGCTAATAATTTATTATTGAATGCAAAAAAAACAAATTGTGTAGAGTTTATCCTTCCAAATGTAAAAAAGGTCAAAAGGGATATCATTTTAAACGGGGAAGTATTATACCCTGTCGAGTCTACTGTTTTTCTTGGTTTGACACTAGATGAGAAGCTACAATGGGGGACCCATGTTGCCTCCACCGCTGCTAAGCTCAGCTCAGCTGCATATGCAGTTCGAAGAATAAGGCATCTCACCGATGAAGATACGGCTAGATTGGTTTATTTTAGTTACTTTCATAGCATTATGTCCTATGGAATTCTACTATGGGGCAGGGCTGCAGATATAGAAACTATATTTATATTACAGAAAAGAGCCATACGCTCTATATATAATTTACGTGCTCGGGACTCACTAAGAGATCTCTTTAAGAATATTGGTATCCTCACTGTACCATCACAGTATATATTTAATAATGTTTTACATGTACACAAAAACGCGGACTTACACACAAAAGTAGGAGATAGACACTGTTATGGCACAAGGAATAGAAATAAAATTGAAATGCCATTTTATAGGTTAGCTAAAGTTAAAAATTCATTTATGGGCCAAGGTATACGTTTTTACAATAGAATTCCTCATAGTATTAAAGAGTTTAGTAGTGTTAAATTTAAAACTTATTTAAAAAATGTATTAGTTCAGAGAGCCTACTACAGCATTAAGGAATATATGGAAGATGAAAATCCATGGAGGGTTGTCGCGTAAGAATAACAGGACAGTTCTTTGGCATATTATGATAATATATAATATTATGTAGTTAGATGTAAGTAACATGTAATGTAAAATTATATTGTATATGGACATGACTTTAAAAGAGCAACTATGGAGTTTCTTGCCGGTTCTTCTCCATAGATACTGCTTTCCGAATCGGTGGTAAATTTAAAGAATGTAATGACGATTCAAAAGTGCTTCTGGAAGAAGTCTAATTGAATAAATAAATGTTTGAGTTTGAGTTTGAGTTTTTATAACGTCCTAAATAGAAATTGGCTTTTAAAATTAGTGTAAAGTGTAAAAGTGTGTAAATAAATATGTAATGTACTAACTCTATTTTACTAATACTATAATATGTGCTATGTGGCCTGATATAAATGAATATTATTATATTATCTATATACTAATATTATAAAGCTGAAGAGTTTGTTTGGTTGTTTGAACGCGCTAGTCTTGAGAACTACTGGTCCGATTTTTGTAAAATTCTTTCGGTGTTAGATTCTGTTGAATCATACAACATTTATCGAGGAAGGCTATAATTATAAGCTAGTAAATTAATGTAATTTGTTATTAATAATTAAAGCATGCTCAAGCATATATCAGGCTGTCTAATTAAATATTTTTTCTCGTTCTAAGCTCGATGTATTTTTACGGTTCAACAGAAACGTGACCTTATTAACGCGGGTCAAAAATACATTTCAACGTCGCAATAAAACGCTTTACGTAGAAATTATTGTGGCAAATGAAGCGGGTAACACTAGTGTTACCATTGTTCTAGAAATTTTTGGAAATTGTATTAATAAGTATTTTTTTTGATGTGGTTATTTTTTTGTGAATCATCTTTGTGAAAATATCGGATGTTGATGTCGTAACTAAGAGCCACTGTTGCAATATGCTGCTAATTGCTAAATACACATGAATTGGCCTAATTGAATAATTCATTATTTCATATTATATTAATTTATTTCTCTTCTCCATAATACTCGGGTACCACCAGAAGGACGGTACCCGGTCTTTTGGAAGGCTTACGTGGGGACACGGATCCAACACGCAGAGGCCCTTTTGAGAGTTTTAATGTGTTATGGGACACCAGCCGCAGCCTGCCCATGACTGCACTATATAGAGATACAGCCCTGGGCAGTCCGCGGCCGATGTAGGACTTATTATTATTATATTAATTTTGTAATTCATACCAAAGTATTTAATTTGTGATAAACATACACAAATAGTTAAGTCAGGATTTGTGATATACTTGAGAAAAAAATTATGCAATCAATTTATGTAAACTGCAACATTTCCTTATAATATAGCATACATTCCAATGTATTCTTAGTTCTTACCGTCTCGTATTCTACAAACCCACTTATCATACATTTATTTAACTTTTAGATTACTGAAATTATATGTTGTAGGGATTAAGTGCAATGGCGATAATCCGTTAAGCTCCCGGGTGTATGTTGGCGATTAAGCTTCCGAAGCTCTGCTCCGAACAATGAAGTTGCTTAATTAATCGAACTACTAATTATTTGCAATTATATCTTTTATTTTGGTACATTTGATGTGTTTTAATGTATATCTGCCGAAAATGATCAGGTTTCTATAATATTTATCAAGAAATGGCAACTTTCGTTCATGTTAGAAAAAGATCGAAATGAAATTTTGAAAGACGGAAGAAGATTTTTAGCAGTAGTTTATAGAACAACTTAAAGACCATTCTATCCTTTGAGGTAGTTATGTAACGCTAAAAGATGCTATTTTTTAAAGTAATTATGACATAATCCCAGTAAGATTAGCATTATGGTCACATGAGCTATAACTCGTGTCAAATTGGCATAGTAATTACACATTCTGCGGTTAACAATAATATTCACGTTAAATGAGTGCGTTTTTAATGAAAAATACAGTATTTCATAAATAATGTTTATTAAAGTGACAAAACATATGTTATGAAATAAAAACTTCTCAGGGTTTTCTCACTACCCATTATTAAACCATGTTTTTGTACTAAAATTATCTCATTAGAAAATAGTTTTACGTTAATTATACGCTGTTTCCCACTAATATAAAACATTATATTGCTCCCTTAATCGTACTGTATTCCACTATTAAACACTTGACCGTAATTTGAAGCTTACTTCATTGAGAAGGCACCTAGCTTTTTCCGCCTATTCTTCCCTCTCTTTCCGTTGTATGTATGCTATCTCTCTCGCACACCTCTCCACCAGGTGGCGGGGCGCACGATAATGTCGGGCGCTGGATGTTTTTCATTGGCGTCTAGCTTCCGCCGCGAGAAGGTTGTCTACAAGACTACAACCTTGGTGCTATTAAGTATTAAGTATTGCTTAAAGCAAATGCTAAAAGTGTTAAAAAGTGTATCCCGTCGGATCGGTACAGTGAGTAATTTTTACATCTATTCTAATAATATTTTACTTAAAAATGAGTAAAAATCTTTAAAGTCAACGGTATAATCGTTGGACTTTATTTAAAATGCTGAGGTTTTTAATGAATCCTTCAGCAATAGTTTATTTTTCAATATGCTTAAATACTTAATAGCATGAATAAAGATATTTAAAATTAACGATACAACCGTTACATTTTACTTGAAATAGTAACTTTTTTTTTGAAATATTTCATTATGCAATATGTACTAATTAATATTTGAATTTTTAATACTGTGAGTAAAGCTATTTTAACGGTGTTACCGTTCGGCTTTTCTCGAATCGTTAATATTACTTTTGTGATTATTTGATATTACTAGATATATCAAATACCCTCTCTTGTATATAGATATTTTTAATATTTTATTTCATTTTTAATAATGTGTTTTTATTACAAGGGTACAAGTGAATTTTTCGTGGAAAAATTACAATTAATACTTAGTATGGATAAGGAACGGTTCGGAATTCCTATCATAGTTTATTACTAAAAATTATCGAACGAGATGAGTCAGCTCCAAGAAGTCACGACATGTCAGAACACGTTGTGATATTATTTTATAAATCGTACGGGAGTTACCGCTCAACTGAATAATGATGGAATTCGCTCATGTATAGTAGATACGTACCATGAATGTTCCACACATTCAAAACTATCCGTAGTCTATACGTGTCCTTTTATGAGTATTATTCTGATCCGTTTTTATGTGAAAATAGACATATTACACACGGCTAATTTGATTGAAAATTACGTTTCCTATGTTCAAATGATGCAACTTTTTTGTTAAAACGAGTAAGTACCAAAAATTTTACAATTTAATTCTTTGGTTTACTGAACTTGTGCTGAAAGGGTTATCGTATAATAATTATCGAGATATCTTAATATAAATTAGATTTAGATACACTTATTTCAAAGGATTTACAATTCACTTCTAACGTTTTAGAATAATATTATAAACTTGTACACCTTGACAAAAAGTAAAAAATTGCGGGTGAGTGGAGATTATTTTGTGCAATTAAATATAACGTCCTACGACGGTATGGTTGCGTTCGTAAGGAATGTTAACGGATATAAAGCAACTAAATGTTACATCGATTGCATGAACAAAAATAAATATGAATCGAAGTTCATTTTAAAATTTAGTGGATTGATTTGAATTATGAATTTATTAAATGTCGCTAACATTGGAAAATAAGTTAAAGGACCTTGTTAATTGCTATATTATTTAAATGATTATTTACTGCTATTTTTATATTAGCACTAAGGTGTATTCTTGCTCGAAGCAGAATACATAAATGTGGCCACTACTCCTCGCAGGGGTTAGCCAGGTCAAATTCACCCTCGCAGGGTGTCTCTTAAGCATTTTTTGGCAGGCCCTACTTATTTCTAGTTACAAACATCCCTCGCGCAGCTGTCGCTCGCAGGGAAATGGTGCAAATATATATCGGCCCTCGCGGGGCTTTGATTACAATCGTCCCTCACGGAAAAGATGGTGCGAATATATATCAGCCCTCGCGGGGCTTTGATTACAACCGTCCCTCATGGAGAAATGGTGCAAATATATATCAGCCCTCGCGGGGCTTTGATTACAACAGTACCTCACGGAGACATGGTGCAAATATATATCAGCCTTCGCGGGGCTTTGATAACAACCGTCCCCACGGGGAAATGGTGCAAATATATATCAGCCCTCGCGGGGCTTTAATGGCGATTGGTGCAAATATACAAAGGATTGATCATTAAAATGATCATAGATATTTGCTTTTGTCAACGAGGACCCACGAAAGAAGTTTTGGATATGACCGTATCGGATCTTCACTCTTCTAAGGTAGGTAGAAAAAGGTTTTGAAATCTACTTCACAGTATAGTAAATGACCTAATAAATACAATAAAGACCTAATAAAAATACGTCAAATAATGGGCGCATGAAATTGATACTTCGTATCCTAAAAGTTTACGCTTCAGGAATCAGGAAACCACCATTGGTTTACCAATTATGGAAATTGGAATTGAACAAATTGTATTTACCAATGCAAAGCCTAATCAAAGGAAGGCGAGTCGGATCAAATATCATCTCGCAGATGATTTGTGGCGGTGGTTTCGAGGATTGTCACCAAGCCTTGTGTCAACGGTATGTTTGGTATCGTAATTAAATGGCACTAGCCGACCAATTTTCATATACAAACATCGGAAGAGATTTTTTAATCGCAAAGCGATTGAATGTAACAAATGACGATTGATTACGTATAGTTGACCTCTCATAGGCCTATTTTAGTTGCCCGGTCTTGTAGGCAATTTATTTGACTCGTTTTTCAACCCATTTGACCTCATTATTGCACCCATGAGATTTTTCTTCGGGGCTCAAACAATAAATCGCTGAGGGATTAGGATAATCGTTTGTTAGACAAGTTTTTTGTCATCCCACCAGGATTATTATATTGTATAATAAAGTTATATACAACTATTAACGTAAAACGTTTAAGTACTCAACGAATGCCGAGAATACTGACTGTTGAGTTACATAGGATAGAGGATAAATAACGGAAAGTCAATCTTTCCAAACAAAAGCCTCTTATTATTAGATATTACTTGGAACCCCTACCCTTAACGAGAAAGCTCTGCCAAATGACTTCTCATTTCTTTGCTTTGAGGGGGGGGGGGGGGGCAATAAATGAAATGTACAGGCTATACGGCTTTTAAAATATAAGTCTGGTAAGCGAACTAAACTTTGCTGGTTTAGTTCTTGCTATATCGCTATCCGTGCCTGCTTCTCGTGTTTACGGGTGAATTAAGTTTATCAATAGTCATAAATGCAATGCTATTCAGAGGATATACTGCATTTAAAACATGACAAAGTCTGGTAAGCGAACTAAACTTTGCTAGTTTAGTTCTTGCTATATCGCTGTCCGTGGCTGCCTCGCGTGTTTACGGATGAATAAAGTAATGTCCTGTCTTCGCATCCACAGCTAACTGTCCTATACTGTCATAATCTTAACACAGATTCATTCGACATAGCTCCCCACGAGCTCAGTTCTTCATTTTTGCACTCGCACAACTGTGGACAACACAAGAGCAATGCCTCCATTGGTAGCAGTTACAATCAAGGGATAACTAACCTTAGGCTAGCCATATTACGGATGTTGGAACAACCGACTATATTCAGGGCAATTTTCTTTGTTCAGTGTAACGTTTAGACTGTCGTAGCATTCCTACGGAACAAAGATGGGATCAGATCTGCATCCTTAATGCAGTTAATCGAAAGGAGATACTTTCAGACGACGATAGTATTCAAAACCCACCATATTCCTTAACATAATAATGCATAGTTAAGCTTATAATCTCTCTTGCCATTATCCTGCAGCAGAATTCCTTGGCGATAATTTATCCTCGTTAGAACGAGCAAGGGTTGTTACGATAATATGAGAAATCCTAGTCAGTTAGAGACCTGAACGACGCGATAGAGTACCGCTATTTCAGTAGTAGTAACACCTAGAAGGGTGAAGGTATTCTGGAAAGCGGAACTGAAGGCCCGGTCAGCAGCATCAGCCACCTAATAGACAGTGTTCAGTGCTGCACCACTATAATCTGCAAAATGACTCTGACGGTATGAAAATGTGGAGTACATTTTCAAAATATCAAATGATATAGTTGGAATAAAAATCCTATTTGCCTCCGTCTATCCAAAAGACATACGGAGTAGCTAGTAGTAGTTGGTTGAATTAGAATAAAGTAACTATAGTTAAAATCCTTTGTTACTGACTGGATAAATTTGGCTCTTTTCCTATCTGACGTTCATATAGCTGTTGACTGCCTAGTGTTGTGCACAAACACTATTATTATAAACTAGCGGTCCGCCCCGGCTTCGCTCGTGGTACTTACGTTTTCTCTACATAAAAACCATCCTCGTACTTCAAGGAATATAAAAAGAATTATCGAAATCGGTTCAGCCGTTCTCGAGTTATGCGCTTACCAACACATTTCGCGATTCATTTTTATATAAGTATAAGAAGATAAGTCACGTTATGTAGTCCCGAGGCTTTCGGTATATAAGTTCTGATGTAAATCATAATTATATCTTAAAACCGAATTGATTAAAAGTAACGTACTTGGCTGTAGTAATTGCAGTTTTGGGACACAGATAAGCTCCTTATCATTTTAGTCTCTTAAGTTCAGTATATTTGTTTCCAGTACAGAGTTTATGACCTATCAGTTTTAAATAAATAAATCATGCATTGTACTGAAAGTACTAGCCATGTTTAGATTATGATTGGTGGCGTTGGCTCTAAACATTAATAGATACCGCACGGTTTGGTTGGATGTTAAAAATCTGTATTATAATTAAAACCGTTTACCTGTTTTGATATTTTATTGCCTTATTCAAGGGGTGACCTTTTAAATTTATTTCTGACCCCAAAAGTAAGGACCAAGTTCTCTTCTTGTCCGCTTGTAGCAGGTTGGGTTAAAACTGTGTGAGTTGAGACAGGTGGTAATTCTATGTTAAGATGATTCAATTGTGCTTCTACAGAGTTCTAATTGAATAAATAAAGGTTTGAGTTTGAGGTATTTTTGCCTCGTCGGGATCAGCTGTTGCTTCATTTTGTAAGTAACATCTAAATGCGTAATTGAAAGTCGTTACTGGCGCTTTCGCAGATTTACGCTAAAGATAGTGAAAATTGTAGTAACTTTAACTTTTCAAGCCCAAAAGGTTAACTAAGGTACGCTTGAACCAATCTCATAAGTTCTAATACTTTTAATCATTATGATTAACTTTTTGGTTCTTATTTGATTAACTTTTCATCTGGGATTGTTAATATATTATATAATATAAAAATTTGTGTGATTTATTGGTAGGTATACTATCTGCACACCTTACTCTTTCAAATAAAGAAATAAGTAATTACTTATGTATTCAAATTCACATTGGCGTCCATATATTGTACACCAGGTGGGTAACAAGCAGGTCTCAATGAAGTAAGCTTCAAAT
>CAJQZN010041311.1:28303-41396 GCA_907164685.1 Colias eurytheme
ATTGAGACCTGCTTGTTACCCACCTGGTGTACAATATATGGACGCCAGGTGGGTAACAAGCAGGTCTCAATGAAGTAAGCTTCAAATTACGGTCAAGTGTTTAATAGCTGTGTTTTACCTGAAAATAAAACACATATTAAATACTTACCTATATTTGAAGCTTACACTTAACGTCCACCTGTTGTGGATTTCGACTCAATGAAAAACATCCAGCGCCCGACATTATCGTGCGCCCCGCCACCTGGTGGAGAGGTGTGCGAGAGAGATAGCATACATACAACGGAAAGAGAGGGAAGAATAGGCGGAAAAAGCTAGGTGCCTTCTCAATGAAGTAAGCTTCAAATATAGGTAAGTATTTAATATGTGTTTTATTTTCAGGTAAAACACAGCTATTTATAGTTCCACTATAGGTTTAGAAATATTTTGATTTCATGCAAGCCAATTCACAATACACATAAAATCTAATAAACAAACATTAGTGCTAATTCTATTATAAGACGTTGAAATGAGATCACGACTAAGTCAAACGGCCTCAATTTTTTCATTAAGACTATAAGTTTTCATCTCTTGATGGAAGCTTTTATTTTAAATATAATATTTCAAAGTAACATTTAAATATTTACTTGACATATTTATATGAGTTACGAGTTATAATATCTGCTACATTACACCTAAACGGATGAACAGATTTGGATAAATTTAGAATAGAAATAGAAGATGATGAGAAAAAAAAAACTTATAAATTAAATTACACATATAAAATATATTTTAAACAGTGTCTGTCATATTATTACACCTAAACAGATGAACAGATTTGGATAAATTTAGAATATAAGATGAAGTGTATCGAAAATATATTCATAAATATTATTATAAATTAAATTATACTTATAAAATAATTATATTTTAGTTGGAATGAATACGAAGAATCGATAGCCGAAATAGTGGCCTAAAATAGAAACTATTGGATCGTGCCGACTCACTATAACTTTACATCGATTTAGTTACTAGCGCTATTTCTTTCAGTTGTATAACATTTTTTTGATTATTATTTTTCATTATAAGTTTTTGGACATAGATATAGATTTGGTTTATTTATCAAGATTAATATAAAATAACATTTCATTATTGTTTAGCGACGAAAAAGCTTTGCATGTAGCTTTTCATGTGTTTAATATGATAAGTGTTAACTTTTACTCTGATAAAATCAATATGGTTGGTATCTACTAATTTGAAATAGACAAAACGTATTTGCATAATATATCATCACGTTAAGTAACGGGACCTAACTCCATTTATTAAACCAAAATCAATACTTATCTATGTCAAACTTTAACAATTTTTTAAGCGTTTTTTTTCTTCCGATTCGTAATTACAGATTTGAAATACCGTTTTGAAATAAGATTACAGTTTTTAAATGCCGAATACAATTTTGTATTCCACTAGCATGCTAGTTATTTACCGCGTCCAAAAGCGGCCACACCTATTCATTACAGACGGTTTCAGATTACCTCGATCGCAATGACTCAGCTCTTTCTAATCTAGATAAACATAATTGCATTTAGATCTTTATTTAGCTCCGGGATTCGCTGTTATTTTTGTAAATCGCTTTGTTGAGGTTATGTTTTGTTTTATTGGTTTTTTAGTGTTTATAAACGGTATAAAAGTCAATATTGTAGAAAGATTTGGTTTTAAGTTGGTTAAGATATAAACTCTAAATTTTCTTTTTGATTTCTAATCTCAGTGAGATAAGCTTTTTCGATGTCATAGTGGCAAGCAGCTTATTTATAATTAATATAAGATAGTATAGAACGCAAATAAATCACGTGATATGTGAGAACAAGAATAATTTTTGTCTTTTCCAACGAAGACCCATAACCTCTCATATTTAGTACCTAACGTGCGTTCGCTAACTAGGCCTAAGAAGGGGTCAAGGTTCAAAAACACTTTACGTATATTAACACTTTGTCGTAAGATCCAAAAGACCTTGTAAGCAACCTAAATTCAAAACTTACCAAACTTTCGATTGGAACATTGAATCGTATCGTTAATTTGCCCAACCATTCGCAAACATTATATCAATTAAGCATTATTAACACGGAATCGAATGAACGGTTATATTCAGTAGTTAAAATTATTTGTAAAATGGAATACAATGCGTGTTTAACGCTGACAATAAAATTTCAATTGCAATCTGCAGTCGAATTGGCAAAGCGTGACTGGCCGGTGCGTCATCTGTAAAAAATAAATATGGCCATGATTTTCGGAAATGACTGCGAATTAACCATGTGAATTGGACTGTTCGACGCGTTCGCAGTTTTTTTTGGGTATAAATAAAGCGGCAGTTTATTGTGGCTCTACTTTGACCGAAAAACTTCTCTCTTTATATCCTCTTTCTGTTCGAACCTAAAATAACATTCGTTCTTTCGTTTTGCAAGAAAATGTAGTAATTGTGTTCAGGTCTTATTTATACCTGAACACCTTCCTAAGGTTGAATACGTCTCCTGTAAATTTCTAGGATAAGTAATAATATAATATAATAATATATCTATTATACAGGGTGTCCCACTGTTGGTATACTAAGCTCAAAGGAGGTTATAGTTTTGCATACGCTGAGTTCGTAAAAAATGCTTATAAAATTCCAGACGCATTTTTTTTCAAATAGATGAATTCTTAAAACTCTATGTGTACACCCATAACAAGCAACCCACCAAACTTTGCCACCCGCACGTGAGCTGTCGTTTAAGATTATGTTATCACTTATCATAGACAAAATGCTCACATTAGCGAAGCGGTATATTATGCCGGCTGCGCGAAGCTAGAGAAGAAAACATGGATTTTCAGGAAAAATTTAGCAAAAAATTTTTGACGTAATTTTGTTGTTTAATTATTTTTTTCGTGATCAGTGTATGCTAAACTACAAGTCTCTTCGCGCTTAGTATACCAATAGTGGGACACCCTGTATAATCAAATATGACTTATCAGTCATATTTAATACTAGTAGTCCGCCCCGGCTTCGCCCGTGGTACATATTCCGCAATAAAAGGTAGCCTATGTCCTTTCTCGGGTATCAAAATATCTCTATACCAAATTTCATGCAAATTGGTTCAGTAGTTTAGGCGTGATTGAGTAACAGACAGACAGACAGAGTTACTTTCGCATTTATAATATTAGTATGGATTTCAAACATTTTTCTATAAGGATAAGGTTAAGGTTGTAAAACAATAAATTGTTAATTAACCTTCTATTACCATAAATTGAGATGTATTAAATCCTAGCCGCAAAAAAATTTAGATATTTAAACAATAAACACCTCACTTTTTTTAACAAAATGATAAAATTCATGTAAAAATATAAAAAAACTTACACGAATAAAATACTTGCAAAATCGCAGACGAGAAAATGCAAACTATTTCTTTAAAATTGAAGACAATAGACCAACATTAAAACACACAAATCATAACGAACGTTCAAGGAAATATTATTACCTCAGCCTCCATTTACGTCAGATGATTATGAAAATAATACAAGAAATGCTTTCCAAGAATCTCCACAGTAACATTAATAATTCAAAGTGTTCGCAGGCCATTTTTGCTCGCCTTTTGTCCGAAGAGCGTTAGCTTCAAATAAAAATTTCGTTTAAAGCAACGGCACAAAAACGTTGCCGCGAATCTTTGTGATTCGCTTGTAAGTATGCCAAAATTTTCACCGCATCGCCGATTTTTGGAAGTTTAAACTTATTCTTATAGTTTATTTCTGGGAAAGCCTCTTATCATTTTTGATAAAAGAATAACTTAAAATGTTGAATCCTTTTCGTTACCTACTTTATTCAACTTTACATTAATTATTATTATTCTCTCAATTTCACTATTCTTAGGTATATTCAGAAACATTGTTCGGAATTATTGATAATTGCAAGTGCAAAAAACGAATGCCTAATTAGTTTAAATATTATATTGATTGGCACTTCATAAACGATTATACTTAGATTAAACAGATAAATGATTATGGCTGCAAATGACTAAGCTATAGGAAATCAAATGAAGCACGACTATTTAGTTCAGACAGCTGATAGCACTACGTACTGTATCAGAAATTTGAAAACACTAAAACTTCCAATTATCTACTCCTGAATACTTCTTATAAGTACTTTTTTCATCTCCAACAAACATTTCCCCTAATCAAAGTGGCAGTGAAGATACGTACGTGTACTAATTTTATAATATTCCTTATTTCGTCGGCTAATTATATCCCACCTTAGTAGCGTCCTATTTCTAGCACTTAATTATTCATATAGCTTAGTGTTCTAAGTACCAGGCTACAATTTCATGCTATTATGTTTTAGTATTACCGACTATGTTGTGAGAAATCGTGTTTCTTATTAAGGTTTTTGTGGTAATAATATAATGTTTAATAATCCGTTGCACAGAAAATATAAATAATAAGTAAATAAATAAACGTATTTTTGTTATAAAAAGGAATCTGAACAAAACTTGGCTTTGAAATCCTGCAAGTGTACTACTTCAATAAAGACACAGCATTTCATTTTTCAAGTATGTCTGAAGAAAATGCATTTACCGGTAAGTCACAATTGAAGTCCATTAAGAAAACCTTCGCCTGAATAACGTCAAAATATCCAGGACGGAGAAAATTAAAAAAATAGTTCTACAATTTATCATTCCTTAATTGCAAAGACAAGGCAAAATCACCTCTATTGCCGTCCAATGTAGCGTGGAACGAAAAGAAAATCCTATAAGTCATAATTTAAAATTTCTCCATTTAAAAACGCGCCATTTAAACAGAATCTTTCATGAACTTTTCTTTGTAATATTTAAATCTCGTATCATTAACCGTCCGAACTCCATTAACATTACAGCTACATTTTGACGGCCATCTTAAAAAAGAGCAATGAACTTTGTTTTAAAAATATCTCTGATTGCTTACAGTAGAATAAGAATATCTATTTCTTTTGTTATAAAGATATTAAAGAAAAGATTGCAGTCTGTGTGTCCCTAAGGCTAACAAAATGTGAAGTTATATTATATTTTACTTTGTTTTAATGCATATTATACATTGTGTTTATAACCTCTCCCTGTGTTATCGCCTGAAAAAGACACAAAAAGAATTTACAACACGGTCCTTTTTTACATTTACTTTTTCTATCCGACAATTTAGATTCCATAATTCAATAATACATGAACCTATTTCTTAGCTTTCATGATAAAATGTGATCAACGTATTTTAAATCTGTTGGCAATTAAAAAAATAATCAATTTCCCTAATAACTATTAAAATATCTAAACACGTAATCCACGAATATATTCAACCGATTCAAAATATAATTTTATCCCCAAAATTTTTCTGGAATTACCGGATTAACAAACCCTCATCAACTCCTTAGTACAGACATGAACAATAAATTGTCTGTAGTTCCGTTTGTCGCTTCCAAACTTTGCTATTGTACGTTTTACCGAAAGGGGCGAGTTAACAGTAGCTTTTAGAGTTAATTTGTGGTTAAAGTTATACTCGTGTGTCAGGAAGTCCACACTTATAACGATCCTAAGCCGATGCTATGAAAAATTCCGAGTTATCCATGTAGGTTACTTAATCCTCTATTTTTTTTAAAGAAAGAAGGCGTGTGGCGGGTTGTTTTTCGAGTGTATGTATGTATGTATATTTTTTTGGCACGTCCTACAGCCCAAACAGCTGGACGGATTGACTTATGATGTGTCGTTGTAATCATCAGAATTATGGTAATGACCCCTTATTAGTAGTTGGGCTTTTTTCGGTTTTCATAATAATATTAATTTTTGTTATGTGTTTATTTTATAGATATAATATTATGTGGTAAGTATGTCGTCGTTCGAAACAAGATGAAAGAAGAGCAAAGAAAAACAAATACAAAGAAATGAATGAAATACTATGTCACATCGTAATAAAGAATTTCGCAGCTGGCAGAGGATATTAAATCTGACAACCTCACTTTAATAACTTGGTAGATTTGAAAACAAATGAAAAGTAAAGTTGTCATGTCATTTTCTTTAAATTATTTTATCACAAGCTATGCCTCGTGGTTTCTTCCGAAGACATAAGCATGGGTAAAAGCTTCAACTTTTTAACCCATCAGTTAAATTTTAAATTATCCAAATCAGTAGTTTTTTTTTATATTATATATGTTTACCTATTCTTAGATATTATTATCTATTCAAATTTCATATAAATCAGTGATGTGGTATAGCCGTGAATATGTAGACGACAGCATATACGCATTTATGATAACATTAGTATGAATGTATAATTCATATTGATATTGAATAATTGACCAATAATAACCCAAAATAATAAATGAATATTCTATAATAACATTGCCAGCCTATTTGCATATAAATACATCCAGATTATGGATTTAGACATGTCTCAAAGTATAAAGTGTAGTTTGTGCATTATAATAAATACTAAAACAAAGTACCTGAAGATGATGTAACAAAATCGGTCAGGTTTTTATAATAACAATCTAAATAAAAGTGTCAAGTGAATTGTGTGTTTCTTTAAAAAATCTAAACTATTCCAGCAAGAGGTAACAATACAAAGTGTAAATTATAAAATAAAATACACCTACACTAAAATTACACACGATAAATTTCAGGGAACATCGGAATTATATATTTAAGTTAAGGGCTGCGTTCAGTTGATTAACCGTTTCGAGACTGAACGTTTACGTGAATAATTTACATCCTAAGTTTGTGATTAGTAAAGTGAATATCTTCTTGAAAAAGTTTTTTCGTAGCATTATCTTTAATCTAGGTATACTTAATATTATAAAGCTGAAGAGTTTGTTTGAACGCGCTAATCTCAGGAACTACTAGTCCGATTTGAAAAATAATGTCAGTGTTAGATAGCCCATTTATCGAGGAAGGCTATAGGCTATATATAGTCATGCTAAGACCAACAGGAGCGGAGCAATACGGGTGAAACCGCGGAGCACAGCTAGTGCAAAAGATAAGTGGAATGTGTTATAAGTAATGTAGAGTTGATTTTACTATTTGTAATGGTTAACTACTTATTATTTGAAACTAGCTGTCCGCCCCGGCTTCACTCGTGGTACATATTTACGGTTTCTCTCCATAAGAACTATCCTCATACTTCAAGGAATATTATAAAAAAATAATCATCGATATCGGTTGAGCTGTTCTCGAGTATTGCGCGCGAGAGCTTAAAGCTTTAAACAAAAAAATAAAACGATCATCATTTTATTATGTCTATTGCACTTTTCTGATATAAATAACTTTTACCAAAACACTTCCAAAAGAAACGCAAAAAATCTAGAACACATAATATATCAATGGTCTAATAAAGATTTCAACATAACGCCTTCGGCTAATGGACTAAGCTCGCCTTAACGATCTCGCCTAATGTCGGCAAATGCTCCCAGCTAAATGAAATCATATGCGCTGTGAGAATATTTTTAAAACACATAATGTTTTCATGAAAATGTTTTTCACATAATAATCGTAGAGAAAACAGTAGCTAGCAGTGTAAATTGTGTATAATACCTAATTCGTAGAAAAGAGAAGAGCCTACTCATTTATAACAACAGTAGTAACAGTACAATAATTTCTAAAACGCACGTCCAACAATCACTTCAATCGTTAACATACCTTCAATTTCAACCTTACATGTAACTGTAAAAATGTATTATAAACTCTTATACAAAGACACAAAGATATAATCGAGACAATTAGCCCCAGCACTATAAATCGTAATACCTAATTCCAAAAGAATCAACCGCGCCTATTCCTAAATGGACAAACACGGGTGCGGTCGCATGCAGTTGTGGTTTGAAGCACGCTATTACGGGGACGCTAATTGGACCTTTTTGTTTTTGCATTTGCCCAAATAAGCTCGGGAATTGGCTGCTTAGTTAGGAACGTGGTTTGCGGTACGATGTTTATGTAACATCTTACTTAATGTTGGACGTTTCTGTAGGAAAGGAGATTTACTAAAAAAATAGTCGATTTAGGGCCGATTTTTCAATGCTTTGATAAAACTTATTTGTCGAATAATATATAAAACTACCATTTTAAAAACGTATTCTAATTGCCCGTATTTGACAGTTTACGTGACATTTTAATATTATCGAGTAATACTTTATTGGACGGATAAGTTTTATCCGAGCATTGAAAAATAGTAATATTTGGATAGATTACAGAATCTATTCACAATAAGCTATACTATAACGCTTAATTTCATCATCAGTTATCTAACTTAGTTACACAATAATGTGTTAACATGACTTGCTATTTTCGACATTAATAGCTCAAAGTTATATATTGCTTTTCATAGAAATTTACGTCTTCATAGATAGCTCATAAGATGATTTTAACAAAATTTCGATCGAGAAGATAGTTCGATATAATAATTCATTTATTTTTCTGTTTACCCCATACTGTCAAATTGGTGATGGTTTGTATGACGACGGATTGACATGACATAAAAATAACTACGTTAAAAACAACCGACTTCAAAAACGGAAAAGTAAAAAATAAAAAAGATTTAATATTATTAGCTACTATATACTATTTAAATGTGCTATTTACTAAAAACGTTTGATGTGCACGGGCTTAATACTAAGTGCTTAGTGCTTGGCACCGACTTCAAACCTATTTAATAAATAGCACATCTAAATAATATGTAGTAATTAATAAAATCAAATAATTTTTTTGAAGTCGGTTAAAAACGAAGCATATTTTTTTATTAACATAATTGACTTTAAATATAATTTACTATACTAGTCCTGTCCCTTGGGACCACCATCATACGGGTTCGCACGCAAAAGCTGTTACAACTATAAATTAAAGATAATACCCACTTGGGAAAACTTAGACAAGCAATTAAGTAATGGATATTTTCAATTAGCCGTGCATTTTAAGTGCTTTAATATTTTAATTTTTACTTGTCACTGTAACGGCTTCGGTAAGAAAGTTGGAAAAACTTGGAACTTTATCAAAAGCTTATGATATTGTGAGCTTAAATATTTTTTCTCTACATGTTTGCCATTAATTCCTATAATAAAGATGGATATAATTTTAAACGATCTGTTAATAAAGCGGATGACTAATTTAATATGATATTTTTAAATTGAATTATTAATTTTCTTGATAAATTATTAAATTTCAAGCTAATGACTAATGCCACTAGAATTACCAGTACAAGTTTGCTATTCACTCACAATTTAACAACGTTTCATTCATTAAAAAAAAGCATCACAGTAAGAACTATTTTTACAGCCCAAATATAACATGAAAAGCACTAGAATAACAAAAATTTAATAAAAGCATTCATAAAAGTTTATAATCATTTAAACGATAAAACCTTAATCTGCTTAAAAACCTTTAAAATAGCGCACGTAACTCATTACGCACAATTGTGGTACATTATTTTACCCTATCATGGCCGATATGTAAACTACATTAGCCGTGTCCGAAACATAAACGAAACAAGTCACGAACACTGGCTCGCTATTCTGAACTCTGTTGCAAATTAATTGAGTTGGAAGTCCTCTGAAATTGATGGCAGTTATTCCGTTACTCATACATCATGGATTGTACAGGTATCTGTGTTCGAATTCGCATATTTATGACTAACTAACAACGTTTGCATTGAACATTCTGACGTTTGAAACCAAATGGCGTGGAAAGCATGTGTATTGTGTAATATGAGCATTTTTGAATGTCTGTTTTCATAGAACAATGCGTCTATTTTCTGAACAGGATTGTAGAATTGTAGAATATAAAGGGGTATTTTTGCAAAGTTTCCTGCGAATGGTATACGTTGTAAGCAAATTCTGGTAAAGCTCTCCTGAGGCCGAAAGCCATCGAAGTTTCCCAAACGACCAGGAACCCTCTGAATGGACGGACACTTGCAAAGAAAGCTTATTTTAGAGGACGAGAAACTTTGACCCGGACCGCACTTACAAATATGACTTAGAATTTTAAAGTTGAAGGTGCAAAATGTTCGTGTGGAATGGAGTAAAATATTTTATTCGACAGATGGTTGGAAAATAATTTTCGTGTTTTTGGAATACATAGTTTTCAAATTAAGACTCTTATGAACATAAAGTATTAGAATAAAATTTGTTAGAAATATGCAAATAAATTATTCGCTTCCATTTATCCCATATTTATACTAATACTATAAAGCTGAGTTTGTTTGTTACTACTGGACCGATTTGCAAAATTCTTTCGGTGTTAGATAGTCCATTTATTGAGGAAGGCTATAGGCTATATATCATTACGCTAAGACCAACAGGAACGGAGCCACGCGGGTGAAACCGCAGAGCACAGCTATATACTGTAGTCTTTGTAGTCGTCAAAACTGATCTTAGTTTAATAATATTCCAAGCATAATAACAACACACACAATGTGTGATAAGAATAAATATAATTTTTGTAATTCGTTATTTGTAAAACATGATAAAATACATTTTCACAATGTCACGGTGCAAACATCGCTGGAACAGCGTCAAAAACTGTTAACCGTGTTTTATGTAAATGTTACACCACTGTGGACGCACAATGTAGGTTTGGTAAAAATTAAATTTCAAATTAAAATTGTAATATTTTGATCAACATGATCCGAAAACATCTAACAGATGTAGGTATAGTCTGATTATGTTCGCTATAGATTTAGAGGAAAGATGACACTTAAATAAAACTAACTAACTAACTAACTCATAGTGAAATAAAGCATGGTCTCATTTAACTTTATCATTGTCGAAGAATCAAAAGTTCGACGATATTAATTGACATCTGCCAACCTACACTAGGCCAGCCTATACTCTCATAGGAGGCCTGTGTCCCAGCAGTGGGAACATATTATATGGGCTGATGATGATTAGAGAATAGTGTACCATATTGACGTAACAAACCAATTTGCACATTATAATCTTTACTGAAACATGATTGCTCATTAGAAAATACCGTTCACAAAAAAGTAAATCTCCATTCATTTCACAATTCCAAAAGGTAAGTCGGAGGAACAAGTTTTTGTTCATCCATAAAATTCACAAGTTTCGATACTCGGACGTACTCTAAAACTTAAGTCTGGGTCAAGAGAGAGTTTCGAGTCGCATAAAATAGAAAATTCTAGACGCTCCATTATCCTTTGGATAGAATATACGATTCGACAGTTTAGGTAAATAAGTTTTGTTCTCTTAACGTGTTTTACAGGAGTCAATTGAATTTGTGATGGCGACTTTGTTTTTCAATTTCAAGTATATGTGGTTTGCTTTTACATTGTCTCTATCTACCTACACTTTATGGTAAATTTTAATATTGATACATTATTATTTTAGATCAATTATTAATATTACTAACAATATAAATTTAAATGAATTATGAATTAAGTGTGTTAAATTACATGTAGTTCATATTATAATATTTAGAAACATTTTTAAGATATTGAAGATTTAGAATAAAATTTAATCACGGTCAAAGCGTCCTCAGTCAGAGGTCAGAGAGAGTCATTTAGGACCGTGTTATAACAACAAAAAATAATAATTACACCCACCACAAAATTATCATATCAGTGTAAAAACATTTTCATTTATATAATTGAAACAAACGATGTCCAAATGTAAATAGAAAAATGTCAGTTTCGTTTTTAATTAATTAAAACTCGGGGGAGTTGTATCGCAATGGATCTCAGTGAAAAAATATTTTATAAAAACATTTTTGCCATCCGTTCTTTTGGAACTCAAAGTTGCGTTCTGAAATCTTTTAGCATTAAATGACTTGGATAATTATGCTTTGAGTTAATGTCACAAGCTGTCTAATTATTTTATTAAGCTGCGATAAGCTGTAATGAGATTGTGTAGTTTTATTATAGTTTAATTTGAAGAGGCTCATCTAATGTTATAATTATATTTACTTTACTTGAGTTTTAAATAGTTGAATAGTGAAATGTTATAGACTACAGACCCATGTTGAAAAAGTTTTGGGTCATTTGAACCACCAGGTGACCTATCTAGAACGATATAAGAGCATAAAATATGAAAGGGAGAAAGAGACACAGCACCATGCCGTCACTTATAACTTATAAGTTGTAAGCTGTCCAACTGAGTGCAGACGAGAATTCAAAACTACAGGTAGTGATTTGTTCCCCTTGTCTCCATGATTTTTGTACGGCGTTGCTGAATAATATATTTTTACAATATTTTTACAACAATAAATTATATAATGTTTGGTACATTTGGTAAAAATATGGGCCTGACGATTTGAATTAAATTTTACAAGCATGCAGTTGGAGATAGCTTGTAAGTTATGGTGGTAACAAGGTTAAAATATTTTTTTTATATAATATATAACATTAAGCCACCGGATGAAAACTGGATGATATAATATTTATTCGTATTATATTATATTATCATATTGTTTTACCTATACCTAATTTAAAACTCTTTACCATTACATGTATCTAAAATTATTCATTTCCAAGTAACTAAATAAAATATTGTCAACATAATATCAGATAAAAGAGAAACTGAACATTCGTCAAAACAAACTTCCAAATGATACTCCGAATGGAAACCACTCTAACTTCACATTGGTCCATACAGTTGTCGTTATAACAACTTAACATTTGTACAACTTTTCCACTCGTTTTATTGTTAAAGAACATTGACTTTTTGTAAAATCTATTTTTTATGTACAGATTTGCAGAGGAAACGTCCACGACGACGCAAATAAATCTATATATTATACGTTAATGTATTTATTTATATAATACTAGCGGACCGCCCCGGCTTCGCCTGTGGTACCTACATGTTTAAACTATCCTATCTCTCAAGTTGGATCGAACTGCACATGGTGTGCGAATTTTATTATAATCGGTTAAGTGGTTTAGGAGTCCATTGAGGACAAACATTGTGACACGAGATTTACATATATTAAGATATATATAACAATACATTCCTACCATTACAGTTACACGTTAATAAAAAAAAACATTAAGATCATAAGCACTACAATTACCTTATACGTATAAAGGAAACTAGATTTCCGCCCGCGGCTTCGCCCGCGTTTTCAAAGGAAAA